>JAMQGT020013547.1:0-34099 GCA_024447675.2 Pterophyllum scalare
TTATTCTTTCCCTGTTTTGCAAACCAGTGGCTCTGGAAATCCAATACTCGGCTGACGAACAGCTACAACTCCAGCTGTATCTCCACCCGAAAATTATCTGGCATCCCCACAGAAGGTACACTCATCGAGGCTCTCGTCACAAATACTGCGTCGATGACACCAAGCCGATCCGAATCTTATGGTTGGTCCTCCCGCGACCTTCAAAGAAACCTGAATGGATTACGGACCGCAGTGCCCTGATTAGACCAGCCAGATCAGCTAATGCTGCCCCGATGACAAGCACCATCACCCAAGGGTCTTCTGCTGTCTGAATACATCATGACAGTAAGTTTGACTTTATGTGTCTGACCGAGACATGGCAGCAGAATAATGACTTTTCCCAGTTCAATCAAGCTACGCCTCCTGGGTTTGTTTACATGTCTTGGTCACGTGACACCGGTCGTGGTGGCGGCCTTGCGATATTTTATCAGGAGAAATGGAAAGTTACATCTATCCCTGTACCTCACTTCACCTCCTTTGAATGTATTGCCCTACAGATAAAAGGGGCTATGCCCACGGTTTTAGCAGTTTTGTATCACCCACCTAAAAGAAGCCCGGATTTTATAAATGAACTCTCTGCATGTTTGTCTTCGTTATCAACTATGTCACCATATTTTATCTTGCTGGGCGACTTCAATGTTCATATTTATAATGTTGCTGATCCACTCACCAGGGACCTTATATCCTGTTTGGACAGCTTTGGTTTGCAACAATGTGTTGACTCTCCTACACATGTTAAAGGTCACATATTCAACCTAGTTTGCTGTTCTGGAATAACTCCCTCCAACTGCACTCTATCCGATCTCACCGTATCTGACCATAAACTGGTATCCTTTAAAATCAACTTGCCAGTCACTAATGTTAATTTACCTCGCTCTATTTCCTTTAGAAATTTAAAAAATATTGATCATCTGACTTTGCGTGATAGACTTTATAGTCTTCCTAGTAAAGATAATCTATCTACTCTGGATGACCTGGTGACTCATTATAATAGTGGACTTCAGAACATCTTGGATGATATTGCTCCTGTTAAAACCCGAACTATTTCCTTTTCTCATTCTGCACCCTGGTATACTCCAGATATTTGGCTCCTAAAAGCTAAAGGGCGCCGTCTAGAGTGCCTCTTTAGGAAGACTGGACTTATGGTTCATAAAACATATGTATGCCGACCATATTCAGGCCTAAAAGAATGCTCTGTCTACAACCAAGGCTGAGTATTATGCTAATCTCCTTACATCTGCTGAAGCAAATTCTAAAATACTGTTCCCTACTTTGAATTCTATCCTCAAACCTCCTCAACTGCTATCGTGTGATATGTATGCTATTGAACATTTCAACAACATTATGAACGTCTTTAACTCTAAAATTGAACAGATCCACCAGCAATTAGCCTCTCAGAGCCATTCTGTATCTGCTTCATAGTCTCTTGTAATTCACCAGCTGTTACCTTTTTTTAGTTTTTTGCTTCCATCCACTAGTGAAATATCTGCTATATTTCAGAAATCCAAAGCTTCCACCTGCCAACTAGATCCTCTGCCGACCTATCTGGTCAAAATCTGCTTATCACCTCTGTCCCCACTTATAACAAATATCATGCACCTCTCTCTTACTTCTGGTCAAGTTCCTTCGCCATTTAAAACAGCTGTTATTTCTCCATTGTTAAAGAAGCAGGGGGCTGATCCCAGTAAGTTGAATAATTTCCAGCCTATCTCTAATCTTCCATTCCTTGCAAAAATTCTTGAACAAATTGTAGCCAACCAGGTTTACAAATACCTCTCTAATAATAATCTTCTCGAGGAGTTTCAGTCTGGTTTTGGTCCTCTACACAGCACCGAGTCTGCATTAGTTAAAATCACAAATGACCTTTAAATGGCAGCTGACTCTGGTCTCTTAACCATACTCATGCTTCTCGATCTTAGTGCGGCTTTTGACACTATTTCCCATTCAATCCTCCTTCACAGATTAGCTTCACTAGGTTTTACAGGTATTCCTTTTCTCTGGTTTCAGTCATACCTTTCTGGTCGCACCCAATACGTTCAGTTCAAAACTGCCAAGTCATTCATCACCCCAGTCTCCTCTGGTGTTCCTCAGGGCTCTGTCCTCGGTCCTCTTCTCTTCATTATTTACTTACTACTATTAGGACATATTTTTAGGAAATACGGCATTCATTTTCATTGTTACTCCGATGACACCCAGCTCTATGTCTCTTCTAAACCAAATGCTCTTGTCCCCCCGTCCTCCCTTTCTGACTGTCTTTCTGAAATAAAATCTTGGTTTTCTGACAATCTTCTTAAATTGAATAATGATAAAACAGGAATCCTGCTGATTGGTGCCAACTCTACCCTTGCAAAATCCAAACTCTTCACACTCACCATTGATAATCTCACTGTCCCCATCTCCTCCAAAGTTAAGAGTCTGGGTGTCATCCTCGACAGCACTCTTTCTTTTGAGGCTCATGTCAAAAACCTCACTTGTTATGCTTATTTTCACTTACGTAACATTAATCATCTCTGTCCTTCTCTCACACCTGCCAGTACTGCAACTCTTGTCCACGCCCTTGTCACTTCTCGATTGGATTACTGCAATTCACTTCTCGCTGGTCTACCACTCAAACTTCTCCGTAAACTCCAGATGGTTCAAAACTCTGCGGCATGTATCATTACCCGAACCTCCTCTACTCAACATATTACTCCTATCCTTCAGGACCTACATTGGCTTCCAATAGACTATCGTATCAAATACAAGATTCTTCTTCTCACCTTCAAATCTCTTCATAACCTTGCTCCCCCCTACATTGCTGCTCTAATCCATTACTATACTCCCTCACGCCCACTTCGTTCTTCTTCATCACTGCTCCTCACTATACCTTCTGTCTGCTTAGCAACTATGGGGTCTGGAGCCTTTTGTCATACAGCACCCCATCTCTGGAACCCTCTACCGCAACCTTTGAAGGTCATAAACTGCTTAGCTCTTTTTAAATCTCGTCTAAAACCCCATCTGTTCAAACAAGCTTTTGGCCTGTAACTGTGTGGGTTCTAGGATTTTATCTTGGTCTTAACTAACTGTTTTGCTTTTCTTCAGTTTTTGCTATTGTATAATTGTGCTTTCTCTTTTGCTGTTTTTTTGATTGTTTTTTATCTGTAAGGTGACCTTGAGTGCCCTGAAAGGCACCTATAAATAAAATGTATTATTATTATTATTAAAGCCAAACTGTTAGCAGTTTGTTGATATGGCCAGAATAATCTGGTGAATCTTAGATTTGCCAAATTGTTCCTGCAAGTTTTGTACAAGTGCTACCTATTTCCCTCTGGGTATTAAAGAACTTTTCAACTCTGGTTTAGCACCGCAGATGAAAACGCTGGAAAAGCAAATCCTTTTCAAAGTATGAAGCAGTGATTATGGGTTGCTTGTTTTTGGTGGCTCACCAGCATCTTTGGCCCACTTCAAGATGGACGTGACCTCATTGCCCTTCTGAGTTTTGCAGATTCCGTTGCGAGCTGCAGCGTTCACGCCAATGATGTTCAGGTTGGTTTTCACGCCACACAAATACGCTGTGGCTGTGGCAGCACTGTCTGCAATCTGGAAGTCCACACTGTAAGTCTGCACAGCACGCGCGCACACACACACACACACACACACACACACACACACACACACACAAAGACCAGCTTAAATAAAATATACTACCAGGCAAAAAGCATTTAAACTTTAATAACTTGTGTGACAGCACAAGATGATAACAAAATGATAAGAAGAGACGATAAGAAAAATGGGGTAATGATCAACAAATACAGTAATCCATCTGCTATAATCTATCAAGCAAAATATGATTATATTAGTTACAAGCTTTGGCTTTCCTGAAGCAAATGTAATGCATTCATTGCTACTTCCTCATGCCATATGTGAGAATTTGCACCTTTTTTTTGGGAATATGCATAAATTTAGCCAGTTCTCATCTCATATCGAACAACTACTCTCTCTTTCCCATTTTCCTTTAATGTATTCTGTAGGGAGTTGTGCTTTGTCTCTTTTTTTGTCAAAAAAAAGTGATACAATTGAATTATTTTGGTAAGCACATAGAAATATTTTTAACACAGGGTCATAGACACACCATTGAAGTATCTGAAATTTATCATCTAGTTTACAGTTCTGTGCAAAAGTCTTGAGCCACCATCCATTTTTAAAAAATATTTATCAAAACGTGCAAACAAATAGAAATACAATGCAAAAACAATGTCAATGTTAAATCTACTCTGTTAAGTTTAGGCAATAAAACTTGTCTTAGGTTTAGAAAAAAAATCATGGTTTGTTTTAAATGTGTGTTGTCACTTCTTCCAGAGCCCTGTTTTCTTGGTTGTAAGGGTGATGCATGCCTGCTAAACACTCTCCACAACAGGTGCTCTGTGTGTGTGTGTGTGTGTGTGTGTGTGTGTGTGTGTGTGTGTGTGTGTGTGTGTGTGTGTGTGTGTGTGTGTGTGTACCTTGGCAAGCCCCACATTGGGGAAGGTGTCCATGGTCATCACTGTCTCCTCCCCTTTCTGGTTTTGCAGCTGTCCTTTGAGCATACGAGCCGCCGTGTAGGTTGTAATTCCCATACCTGAGGCCCACAGCACACACAGCCACAAGCACATGTTCACACACTGCAGCTTTGAAAAACACATAACTCCCTCCCACATCTGCTTGTTTTCCTTAAAAATATGTGAGGACAAGACCTGAAATTATATATGTATTAAGAAAAAGGTCAGACACTATTTACTGATTCTGCTTGTCTTACCTGTTCAGGCAAGCGAGGCTGTCTAATGTTATTAGTGTAAAGAGTTGACTTTTGTATAACCTACCATCTCCAAGGAAAAACAGGATGTTCTTAGCAACATTGGTGTTGAGCTTCCTGTCCAGTGCTGCCTGCAGTGTCTTCCTGGCCTGTGACCTCCAGAACTCTGGGTTCTCCTCTTCAACTTTAGGCAGACACACAAGGCAGAGTGGTGTTTTAAGTCAGATCAAACTCGGAGAGGTAGGTAGTTTTTACAGTGCAATAACTCAAAAATATAGAAGTACACAACATAAGCAACAGACTGAAGCGGCACTCCATCTATTTAACTTTTCATGGCTTCATTTTTAACAAAGCCTCTTTTACAAACTGGAGTTCATCTGACCCTGATACTGATCACTTTCAGACAAAACTGAGAGATGTAAAGTCACCACTGCAAATTCAGCATTTCTCTTTGTTGCTGAAAATGATCCTGGAAATTCAATGTCTTAGCCACAAGTGACGTAAGTGTGCAACTTTAAATGATAGATAGATAGATAGATAGAAAACATAAAAATGTAGGTAAAGAAGAACAATAGTAAGACTGACATTGTGCAGGTGAGTAGTGTAAATTGCATTAATAAATAATATGTACACTAGGAATCTGAAAGACAGCTGTAAGAAGATATAATACAGAAATGTTTGTGGGGGATCTTATGTCCTGACAGATGTGTTCACCTCTCACAGAGAGAAGAGTTATTATACAGTTTTATAGAGAATGGTAGGAATGATTTTGTTCTTTATGGCAGTGGGGCTCAATCAGTCTGAGGGAGAAGAAGCTCTGCTGCCTCAGCAGTGTGGAGTGGAGCAGGTGAGATGGGTTGTCCATGATGGAGATCTATTGTCTCTCACTGACTCAAACACCTCCAAATTCCCCACCCAAGTTGAGGCCAGAGATGCCATTTTTCTCCCGAAGTCGAACACCATCTCTTTTGTCTTGCTGGACTACTCTCCAGCTCCCTGTACTCCTGCCCACACTTAATACACCCAACCACTGCAGTGTCATCAGAGAATTTCTGCAGGTGGCATGTTTCACTGTTGCACTGGAAATCTGAGGTGTACAAAGTAAACAGGAATGGAGATAGGGCCATCCCCTGCAGTGCCCCAGTATTGCCAACCACCACAACAGACAGGGTTCCCCCCTAATACTCTTAAATGGAAAATGTATGGGCACACAGACAACCATTTTAAGCATTGCATGTTTATTATATTAAAAGGATAACTGATCATTAGAAATAAATCCCATTTATATGCTGGCACCGCTAAAAGCTGCTGATTACAGACAGCATAAGTCTGGTGAGTTGAAAGTTTGGAGAATCAGCCTATGTGTGTTAAAGTATAGTTTCAAAAAGCCCTTCATAATAAGATTTTCAGTCTGCAACTCGTCAGGCTATTTTTGATCTAGGAAATGAAGGCTTTTCACTATCGTAGAAAACCACCAAAACACTGTTTTTATACAATACTGCGAGCTACGCTACTAACAAACCAGCACAATCAGGTTCCAATTAATGAAAGATTCAGCTGAGGACCTGTGAAGGGTTGGTTTCTCACACTTTTCTGTTTCCAAAACACTTCCTGTGTTCTTGTTTGTGCTGTTCTGTTATGGTACTACATAACATTGAAGTTTTGGAATGGCCTTTATTTCATCAAACAAGAATACGTTGATGAATTTTGACCATTATTAGCTTATATTCAAATCTACAGACATTAATGTTCCAAATACTTAACTAGATAATGTCACAGATTGAAATCAAAGGGTTGTTCTGGGCATTCTGCAGAGATGACCTTGAGCAGTGTTATAAAAGAAACTCTTTCAGGACTTGAATGTGTGTTTGTTTGTAGCAACAGCTGACACACCTCACTTAATTGCTCTCTTATCTACTGCAGTACATATCTGTGTGCTGTTAACAGTTATTCTGATACAGTAGTCCACTAATTCACAGTGATTGGTGATGACAGGGGGTTATACAACTCCATCTGTGCTGAACGGGCTGATTTGAAAAGTTTGGAAGCTTCTCTCAAAAAACAAATGGGAAGCATGAAAGGAAAGGTGCAAGGTGAGAAGCCATTAAGGAGAAAAAGGGGAAGCTAAAAAGAGGGTAAAAACAGAGCTCAAAGAGAGAGGAGCTCAAGGAGAGGGGATGGTGGTGGATGGTGGTTTTAAACAAGTACACTAAAAAATAGAAAAGATGAGTGATTCTTAGGTAAAAAGAGGAGAATCACACATGAAACTCAACATTTTCAGGTCACTCTGATATTATCGTGAGAGACCCCAAAACCTACTCGTGTGTATAAAAGCAGCAGAGAGAAGGAATGATGTACATGTTTGCTCACTGATGAATTTCTGCAGTTGAAACACAAGGAAAAGAAAAACTACAGTTCAAGTTCAAGTGGCCCTCAATGCCGAGACTGAAAGAAAGTACAATGGAAGTGCTAATGCAAAGATAAGTGGTCTATTTGTTGCGTATGACCAGTGGAAGTCATGGGTTAGAAGAGCTACGAGGTTTTGTTTAAAGGTGACGATCCACGATCTTGAAGGGTTTGATGTGTACACACTGAAAGGTATTAAAGTTATAGAGAAAAAGATGGATGTATTGTTGATTTATTAGTACTGAAGCCAGTGAATTTTACATTTGAAAAGTAAATGAAATGTAAGTTAAAGCTCAGATGTATGTCTGAAAGCAGTGGAGCAGTTACAGGAAATGTAGTTGCAATTTTCCAGTTAAGAGTTGCAAGCAGCTGAACTGTCGTTCGTAAATGATAAAACGGTCAAAATGACATGAGTGGGACAAGAGAGCAGTGGAAATGTGGCTTGATGTGTGAGCCCTGAGAATACGTAGAAGCTATCATTTGACAAGCATTTATGTTTTTATTCACTTTTTAAAATGTATCTCCAGTTGTCACCAGTGGATGGAACGGGAAGTCTTAAAGCAGATATTGATTAGCCATATCTTGCTAGCTGAAGGGTTCCCAGACTGGTTTCAATACAGCAAGCAGATGTAATGTCAAGTTTAAATGTAAAATCTGAAAGCACACGGTGGTCTAAATATCAGGTGATGCAAAAAGCGAGAGCTGAATGGTCAGTGACATATATGTTACTGAAAGATACACTGGAAGTGGATAAAATGTGAGATCAAAAAAATCCTCCCAGTATGGAAGGTTTGAAGAGAAATGGTAAATCTTCAAAGAAAGGACGAAGAGCATTTAAAGCAGCAAAAAAAAAAAAAAATGCTAAAAATGCATGAGAGGTAGAAAACATCAAAGAAGAAGACAGTTAATAAAGTTAAAAAAGGGAGGGAGGGGTCATCTTTTTCCCATTTCTTACCTTTGGCACTGGATGATCCAAGCACCACCAGCAGAAAGAGAGCCAAGAATGTCCTTCTTGTGAGCTCCATGGCCACGTTTGAGACGGCAGTCTGCTCCTCTAAGCTTTGGCTCAACTCCACCACTCTAATAATACTCGTCTCCAATCTAACCTGCTGCCAGTCATTTTTAACTGCGTATCATAAATGCATAAAGACCAATCAACATGTGACAAACTTATATGACCCTTTGACTGAAAAAAGGAGGAGGAATAAGGGGAAAAAGCATTTAAACTTAACATGAAAACTTATGATATTATAAGTGTTTGTGGCAGGACCCTGATTCAGGATCAGCTGTCAGTAGTTTTAATGACAGCATTTGATAACAGTGTATATACTGTAAAGGCATTATTTATGGCCCTGTGCCGAAGATCAAGGAAATGGATGTGAACATACCAGACAGCAATTGAAAGAGTGTGTGTGTGTGTGATTTCTAATCATAAATGGGTTGTATCTGAGATAATTCAACAGAACGATACAGTTATGTAAGCGAGAAAGACAGAGTCCACCAGGACTGAGCTGAAAGGCAGAAGCACTCAGCCGTCTATGTTCCAATGAATACATTAGCAAGAAAGAATATAAGCATCCACAATCATGTTTTATTTGATTGCTTGTCCAAAATTTCCCCCATCACCTTTCTGAGAGAAAAAGAGATCACATGGCATCTGGTAAAAAAAAAAAAAAAGTGTTTCCCTTCTTATGCAACAGGTACTGTGCATCACACTAATAATAAAACATTTATCAGAGGTAATTTGGTCACATAATGTTCCCGCAAGTTGACTGATTAGTCTCACCAATGTGAACGAGCCATTAATGCCAAATACACAAAATGATTTTAATAGACCCTTAAGAGGTACGGGACTATACTTTTCTTAATTCTGTAAATGAGAGCAAATAAAGGAAAAAGATAGATGTGGAAAGAGGTGCCACACACAGTATGTGCGACTTTTACACATAATAAAGAAAGAACAAAAATGTGGCTCAGCCCCAAAAATATGAATCAGGAATCAAAGTAGAAAAAAGGTGGTACACCATCAGTATAAGTAAAATCTGCAGAGCTTCATGTTTAATCGAAATATCATTACTGATGGAGTCTGGTCAGAAACAACTTTATACAGTGGGTGTAGGGACAGTAACAGTATCACATATCTGGAGCGATGTGAAAAATCAGACAGACTGCAAAAATCACGAGATACGAGCTTGAGCGCCAAACATTGTACCACAATAGCAAATGTACTTACTCATTTTTGTCAGTTGACCAAACAATAGGTGACAATATAATTACTTTAAGCTTTGAAACACCCCAGGTGTGTAGTATGTAGTATAAAGTCACAGTCAGTCACTTTGAGCTAAATGCTAATATTAGTATTCTGCCATGCAATGACAGGGACTATTTAACACCCTGTTTCACTCATTCATGCCCCCTGATATTATAGACACTAAAATGTTCACTAATCAGCACTAAATTAATGAGAAATAAAAGGAACTTTTTTGATTTTAGCAAATGGCTGCAATGAAACAAAGAGTGAAAAATTTAAAGGGGTCTCAATACTTTCCGTACCCACTGTACATGAGGAGTGATTGACAGTGATTGATCCTTCTCCTGGCTCTGATTGGTTGTTTTTGATTGGGAGTGGTGCATTTCTGCAGATGGTAATAGTAGCTCAGGGAGGAGGTGGCAGAGCTCTGTCTCATGCTGTCGCGACATGGTGACAGTTTTAACAAATATGTAAAAAACAGATTATTTATAAAAGTTATATACTGCAGCTTTAATCTGTATAAGAGAAACTTGTGGCTTTAGTTCTTACTGTCGATGATTGCCATTTTTTTAGTTTTACACATTTAGCTATGTGGTTTTGAAATAGCACCCATTTTTACAAAGATTGTTGTTGATTTAAAAACAACATAACTTTATGTATTGTTTCTGAAAAGTAAAGACTATTGTGATGAACTATGAATAATTGTTTTACATTCTGTGATAAATGATGGAAGTCACCCAGGAGTGTTAAATACAGATGGTTACATTTATTTGAGCTGTGAGTGTTTAATATCTAGGTGTTTTTATGGGAATGTGGATCTTTCAGATCAATTTGAGAAGTGATTTTGATCATGTTTCACATTTTATTGTGTCATGTAGTGTGGGGCACTGGTCTTGGTCTTGACTTGGTCTCGCTCTCCCTCGGTCTTGGTCTCGACTCAGTCTCGGACCTTAAAAGTCTTGGTCTTGTCTTGGTCTCGGGTTAGGTGGTCTTGACTACAACACTGATCTTTAGTATCTTTCAAACTCTACCTGAATTATGAGATTCCCCGGGGTGGTAGTGATAAGTAGAGTAGGTTTCAAAAATGAAAAATAAGCACAAATTTAACTAAACTTGCATATCTAAAAAAAATAATTTTCTCCATCATAATTAGAATACCATCTGCAAATTCCAGATTTTTTTTCTATTTAGATCAAATTATCTACTGATATTTTAATTTTTGTGGTAGAACTTGTCATATTTGTTCAATCCTGCATAAACGTTGACTGAAAATATAATTTTCTTAACTTTGTGACTTAGAATTTTATGTTAAAAATATTCTACAAAATGTAAAATGGTAAAATGGACTGGTTCTTGAATAGTGCTTTTCTACTCTGCTTGAGCTCTCAAAGTGCTTTATATGCCTCACACATTCATACAAGCACTTTTTTTCTATGCCTAAGAACTTTCTGTCTAACATTCACACTCTGATGAGCGCATCAGAGAGCAGCTTGGGGTTCAGTGTTTTTCTCAATCTTGCATGCAGACTGGAGCAGCCAGGGACTGAACCACCAACCTTCCAGTTAGTAGGCGACCTGCTCGACCTCCTGAGCTGCAGCAGATTCAACTAAAAACCCTTCAGGAATGGTTACTAGTTGTCTTTTGCAATGTCAAATTTTTTATTAGTGTGTGCTCAAAGATGGGACTTTACAGAATGGATTTCATTATTGTTTTTAGCCAATTATCCGACATATTTGTAATACATCCCGAATTACAGACACTGATTCATTTTGATGATAACAAAGACCAGGGGAAAAATTCAGGCTTTTATCTTTAATAGTTTTTGAGATATTCATATTCATGTTCAAACATTATGGCCTGAAAGTGGGTTGATGGACCATTTTTCAAAAAATATACCCTAAAGTATTTGATATGTGAAACTAAAAATTCAGCAACAATCTTTATATATGTTCAAACTTTGTGCCAAATATTTTTATATGTGTACTGGAGGTTGAGCAGAAGGCTCATGGTGTCTTGAGATGGATGGAACTTTGTGACTCTGACTTTATGAGCACTCTGAATCCTAAAATCATCACACTCACTGTTAATAAAATAGATTGCTGTTAAATTTTGTTAGATTTCCTGGTTTCCTGGTGAATACATTTTTATGACTCCAGATGCAAACATTCTAATAAAAATATTAAAAGTCAGTATCCCAAACCTTAATATACACTCAGCACCCCATCTTGATAGAAAAAAAAGAAATGTTGAAATTTTTGCAAATTTATTAAAAAAGAAAAACTGAAATATCACATGGTTATAAGTATTCAGACCCTTTGCTGTGACACTCATATTTTACTCCCATGCAGTCCATTTCTTCTGATCCTCCTTGAGATGGTTCTACGCCTTCATTGGAGTCCAGCTGTGTTTAATCAGCTTTTTCAGCTGCAGGGACAGGACGACTGGTTGCAACTGAAGGAAAGATGAATGCGGCCAAGTACAGAGATATCCTGGAAGAAAACCTCTTCCAGAGTGCTCAGGACCTCAGACTGGGCCGAAGGTTCACATTCCAACAAGACAATAACCCTCAGCACACAGCTAAAATAACAAAGGAGTGGCTTCAGAACAGCTCTGTGACCATTCTTGACTGGCCCAGCCAGAGCCCTGACCTACACCCAACGGAGCATCTCTGGAGAGACCTGAAATTGCTGTCCACCAACGTTCACCATCCAACCTGACGGAACTGGAGAGGATCTGCAAGGAAGAATGGCAGAGGATCCCCAAATCCAGGTGTGGAAAACTTGTTGCATCATTCCCAAGAAGACTCATGGCTGTACTAGCTCAAAAGGGTGCTTCTACTCAATACTGAGCAAAGGGTCTGAATACTTATGACCATGTGATATTTCAGCTTTTCTTTTTCAATAAATTTGCAAAAATTTCTACATTTCTGTTTTTTCTGTCGAGATGGGGTGCTGAGTGTACATTAATGAAAAATAAAATGAACTTTTTGGATTTTAGGAAATGGCTGCAATGAAACAAAGAGTGAAAATTTTACAGGGGTCTGAATACTTTCTGTACCCACTGTACATACTAGTCAATGTACTAATGGCGGAGAAACGTACTTATCTGCCGTCATTGGTGGCCATGCCAGAAATATTTTTCAGCCTAGCACTAATACTAATTAGTAAGCTAATGCTAACCGCTAAATGTCACTCCTGCTTGTTAATTGATTGATGGGACCTATGTACTGAAGAGATATAGTCATGCTATATGTGTAGATTTATTCCCCTGAGAATATTTCTTAGAATATAACAAACATAAGTGATCAACTCATTTCTTGTTTGGTATATGATGTAACCAAAACTGATAAGCTGACTATGAAAGCTGTAACTGAGAAACATGGTGTATGAATGCTCCATGCCTCTGCCCAGTTTTACACTTTACAAGACATGCGGTATTCGCCCAGATATCTGTCAACTGTTTGAAAATGGCTTAATTAAATTTAATAATTGGACTCCTTATTTCCCATGTGTTTCTGTCTCATTCACTGGTTCGATAAACGAACATGCAAAAACAAAAGGTTTAACAGAAACACACACACACACAGCAGTACACTACAGATTTTAAAAAAAAGACATTCTTTCATAATTTTCTACAATTGGTGACCCCGAACGTGATCGAAACAGGGATGTATTTGATTTTCAGATGTTTTTATTTGTGTTTTTTGAGTTTCTTGGGAATAAGGAGAGAATTTGGCAACCGGTAATCGCCGCTTCGAGGTTCCACGCGACAGTGCCAACTCCTTGAGACTATCAGTGACCTGGACGTCCACCTAAAAGGTTGGCAGAGACCTTTTCTAAATATCTGCATATTGAATTATATAAATTGGTGGTCACTGGTGGTAAGACGGGAGGAAGGTGTAATTCGAGCCATTTCACACAGGGGTAAAAGTAGAAAAAAGAGTTTTAAAAGAGTTTAAGAGACAAAAGAGTACAAAAGAATAAAAGAGTTGATAAAATAAGAGTATAAAGACAAAATAGGCAAAACGAGTTGGACGGTGAAGTCCATGGCATGCCCGATCAGCGGTCCGGATAGAGTGCCCTTCTCAGGGGGTTTTTAGGTTTAGAGGCCCTTTGGTCTTTCTGAAATCCAAAGCAGAACATTTGTCTTTACCTATATCCTTTTGAAAGTTGAGCGGCGTTTACAGTGACGCGTCTGTTTACGGCTCCCGGTAGAAAAGTCGATAGGGTAAACACTTGTGGTCTTCGCGGTTCGCTTCACGAACCTTGATCTCAGAAAACCATAAAAGCAACTAAAACCCTTTAAAAGCCTGAAAAAGATATAGAAATAAAGAATAAAGAGAATAAAGAAAATAAAAATACAGAGAAATAAAGATAAAGAAAAGAGTTTTTTGTAATAAAAAATAAAATCCCTAAAAAAGAAGAAAAAAAGATAAATGGTACCTTGTTAACATTGTTTTTTGTTGCAGTTTGTGGTTGACGACTGACTGACGGACTGACAAAATGACTGACGACACTGGGTGTAGAAAAGGGGCTCCGATTAAAATAAAATAAAAAAAAGGGTGAAAAGCTTCAAAATATCCGGTAATATAAAATGATTCTTGCGTAAATTTCCAAGCACAGATATTAAGCTGAAAGCTAAGTTTAAAGGAGAAATGTCTCCATTCATAATTGAGGTCAAAGTTTGGGTCAGATACTTTGTTTGATTTACCCACCTGACAACAGACGGTCAGAAAATTCATTAAGCAATCCCAAAATTAGGTCACTTGGGAAAGAAAGTTTATAACAATAATATATATGAAAGAAACTGATGGATGCTTGAAGGTGTGCTGTGTGGCTTTGCGCGTGCGTGTGAAAGGAGGCCTCCGTGTGTGAGTTGTGAGCGTGAATCTGAATACTCGTGTGTGCGCATTTGGTGTTTTCATGTGTGTGGATCTGAGTAATAGGACAAAAGGTATTTTGAGATAATTACTTTGCAACTGTATGGTGTTTGTTGTTTAAATAGGTATAGAGTTTAGAGAAATAGGAATTTTCCAGTGGTTCTATCAGTTGTTTTTCAGCTTTGGTGTGTGCAATATGTGTGTGTGGTGCAGGGAGAGATAGACAGAGAGTTTGTGTGTGAGTATGTGTCTGTGTGTGTGAATTTGACCTTGTTAGGGACAGAGGAGACAAAATGTGTGTGTGTGGATGAGACTTATAGCCTTAAGTTTGTTTTTTTTACTTAATTTGGGCAGAGATGGTGGTTGATGATCAGGGAGAGGGTTAAAAGGTTCTCAGGAGGAAGGTTTCGCTTCTGATACATATGAGAGATAAGCCAACCATAGACGGATAAAAGACAAAAAAAAAAAGAAAAATCAGAGAAAAAAAAGGAGTCAAGAGTTCATTGCTTTTAGTAGATTTAAAATAAATAAATAAATACATAGAAGCCAGTATAATAGACTGATGCCCTGATCATCCCAAAATTGAGATATTTTATGCAAATGAGGTTAAAGTGTTTTTTAAATTTCAAGAAAGTTTCCATGAGAAACTCAGCTTAAGTGAAACAAAAAAAAAAAAGAATCAGAACAAAGTGAATTTAGATTTAGATGCAAAACAAAGTGCCAAACTTTGAGCTGCCCCTACTGCTACAAAGCAAAACATAAAATTAAACAACAACTATTTGCCCACCTAGGATAAAATACAATTTACTGAGTTACACTTTTGTGCATTTACATGTTTTTATTTGGTAGTTTTGTTTAAAGCTAAGAAAAAAGAAAAAAGAAGAGCAGTGATCATTTTGAATAAGTACAATTGATATCAAATCATTAAAGAAAAATCCAAAAAGCTAATAATACAAGAATCAGTAAGCCCTTTAGATAAATAAACAGTAAACAATTGAGATATAAAATTGAAACATAAAAGTAAAGATTTAACTAATAAGGATTTCTCAGTTTCATCCTAACAGGAGCCTGAACAACACCAGTGGGACTGCAGGAGACTGGACTCTGATCAGTGAATAATAAATAAAGAAACTCTGGTGCGGTACAAGATGATTCAAGATCTCCTGAACAGACTATCAGCTCCAAAGACTCAAGAAAAGACTCCTGGTTCCCCATGACACTCAAGAAGAAGGCCAACATCTCACAAACAGGTGACCTGAGAGTTCTTGATCGATGATCTTTGTGTACAAGCCTGAGCCCAGGGGGAAGGTCAACAACAGGTGACATACAGGTGAATAACAGGTGAATACAGAATGTGATTTTATGAATAAAAATATGTTGGATTGTTGTTTTATTGTGTGATAGTCAAATTTAATAAATTCTTGAAAAAATGAAAGTTAATGAAATCAGTTTAAATAACACATTTTCTCCCACTGAAAACCTGAATTCCAAATAAATGCATATTGTGATGAAAATGAAAACCAGAAAACACAATAAATAATAGACTAATAATTAAATTCTGCACATAAGGACAACATGGAGATGTTTACAGTTACCGGCCAAGGCCATGGAGGCAGCGACGAGAAAAAGGACAATTGGAGGTCTCTATTTTATCTCCTCAAACCTGCAGAAAATCAGAATCCAACATATTTTTCTGTCTTAACATGATTTTAACTTACAGAATCATAGCAGCAGTTTTTTTTAAAAGTGTTTTATGAAGTTGTATACATACCGTGCTGCTGAGAAGGTCCCATTCCCCAGAACCCTCCATATTTAAAAGTCCTGCTATATAAATAAGAAGATGTGTAACATTTTAAACAGTGAATATAAGGATTTTTTTTTTTGGAAATTAAGCTCCAAAGGACAGACAAACTGAACTGTTGACATAGAGAAATAGACACAGTGAAAGGCAAACCTTTGGGTTACAAGGACATCATGTTTAAGCTTTGCAGAGCAATAGTCCAGAAGCATGGACTTTAAGGATGCGCTGTGCAACACCAATTATTTGTTCCCAGGCTTCACTAATATGCAAATCATATGGAGGGTTGAACAGCCACTGACACCCCAATCTATTTTGCTTGTTGCCACAAAACCTCCTTTGTGATCTGAAGCTCCCTGCAGGCACTCACAAAGTTGGTTCCTCAACTGCTTTACAAGGCCTCTGATGGCAGAGAACCACCTGAGAGCGTGGTTGTGTCCATAGACTCAATAACCTCTATATGGATTGTTTGAGTGCTCATACAAGTGAAGATAACAGCCAATCTTTTATTATTGGCTTGACCACCCTGGTTTTCTCGATACAACTGTCATGTTGTGCTGTGCGGCAGGCGAAGGTAGACCCCAAAATGCAGGACTCACAGGCAAACTGAACTTGAAAGGTGATTTATTGAGATGAATGACAAAGAATACATATAAAGGGCAGGGTGACACAGAGCAGGAACTAGGAAATCAATATGTAAACAATAATGAATAACAGGACAGAAAACTAAGATGAATAAACAAAACCAAACAAACTGGAAGAGACAACACCAAATCCCAACAACGACCCAAACAAAACAAAAAGGGGAGCAACATAAGAACAAGCCAAGGAACTGGAGAAAATACTGGAGACGAGGAAGAAGAGGGGCCAAAAGAGTACAGGAGGCCAAGGGCAAGGAAAAAACAAGAGCAACAAAACAAAAACTCAGGACCAGAATAAAAAGCAATGGTACGAGGCCGGAAAACAGTCCAAAGCAGCAGAACACGGGTGAAAGAGTCCAGAAAGTTCAGGGGGCCGCCCAGGGCAAGGGGCCAGACAACAGAGTCTAAACAGGTCGGGAGGCCATCCAGGCCAAGGGGTCAGATCTAAGGGCCGGGGCCACCATAGAAGTGAAACAGATCAGGAGGCTGACCGCAATCCCAGCGGCGGTGACAAAACAAGACAGGAGGCCAGCTGTGATCCCAGTGGCAGCGACAAGGCAGGAGGCCAAGGAAGGAGGCAATGGCACACCTCAGGACGAGGCTCGGACTGAGTCGGATCCTCAGGCTCCGGACGAGGCTTTGAGCGAGATTCAGACTGAGGCGGATCCTCCAGCGCGGGCTCGGACTGAGCGGGACCCTCGGGCGCCGGACGTGACACTGGTGCCTTGGACTGAGCGGGACCCTCTGGCGACTCCAGACATGACACTGGTTTATTTATATAGTTCCAAATAGCAACAAACAGTCATCTCAAGGTGCTTTTTATTGTAAGGTAAAGACCCTACAATAATTTCAGAGAAAACCCAACATGCAAAATGACCCCCTATGAGCAAGCACTTGGTGAAATTCAGTTGAACTGGGAAACTTGAGCCAATCGTGTTGTTGAACCGATGCATGCCCATCGCTCAGGACCACTACAGTTTCAGCTGTGTGGGCTTAAATGACATAGCAGCCCAGGTGTGTTACCATAATGGCCTTAAGTGGCATGATGTGCTTGTAGGACTTTAATTTGATAGGTGCATCATGTACATCCCAGCATGATGGATTAGATGGTGCTGAATGTTCAATGTCAAGAGTAGGCATTTTTGGTCTTTCTCTGTGTGTGTGTGTGTGTGTGTGTGTGTGTGTGTGTGTGTGTGTGTGTGTGTGTGTGTGTGTGTGTGTGTGTGTGTGTGTGTGTGTGTGTGTGTGTGTGTTTATCAGTGCACCAGGTATCATTTGGTTTTGCATTATGGAGACTGCAGCGTTTCTTTAAAAAGACACATTGTTGATGAATAGAATAGTTAAATTTGTAAGCTTTAATGTGAATGGTTTAAATGAGCCGGTCAAACAGAAGAGAGTTTTAACACATTTAAAAAAGTTAAAAAATGATATTGCTTTCATACAAGAGACCCGTCTGATACCTCTGGAGCATGAGAAACTGAAGAGGGACTGAGTAGGACCTATAATATCATCATCCTTTAATTCTAAAGTCAGGGTAGTGGCAATTTTAATAAATAAGAATACCCCTGTAACAATTGGAGAGACCACTGTTGATGCATTGGGGACATATAGTGTAGTAAACTGCCAGATTTATTCAGAGCATTGGACTCTCTTTAATTTATATGCCCCCAATTATGACAATGATTCAATTATCCCAGCTATATTTCTGACGGAGTCAGGAGGACAGCAAAATATTCTTATAAGAGGTGATTTCAAATTCTGCCTGGATCCACTTCTAGTTAAGTCCACCTCATCAGTATCTAAAACCAAGGCAGCAAAAATTACTGTACACTTTATGAAAGAACTTAATGTAACAGAGGGATGGAGACTAATGCACCCCCAGGTGTGGGATTATTCCTTTTACTCAGGTCGCCATAATTCATTTACACGGACTGATTTTTTTTCTACTATCAACACAGATAATTCATAGTGCACTAGAATCTGAATACTTGTCTAGGATATTATCAGACTATTCACCTTTGATCCTCTTAATTTATATGCCGGATAGAGTTAATAACATACATAGATGGCGCCTAAAGTTAAATGTTTTGTTACAGCACAATGACAGTTTGATTTTTGTCTGCTTATCATGTTTGTTTCTTTATTTCTGGTTTTATGTCAGGATATGCCGTTGCTGTTACATCTTTAGCTGTTACGTCTGGTTTGTTCCTGATGTGGGCCGGCTCTATATGTATCGTCTATATGCAGGAGTTGCTTCCAACATGGGTTAGGAAAGCGTTAACAGTTTATTTTTGTGTTTGAGAAAAATGTCCTGACAAAAGAAAAAAAAAGCTAACTCCCAACCAACTGATCTTTGGCATCCTCCTCTGTCACACCAAGCCTCTGCATGTCCTCCTTCACGACGTCCTTGAATCTTCTTTGTGGTCTTCCTCTTTTCCAACCATCTGGCAGCTCCATATTCAACATCCTCTGTCCAGTATCTCCAACATCATTCCTCCACACATGTTCAAATCATGTCAGCCTTGCCTCTCTAGCTTTGTCTCCTCTGATTTAAACAGATTTTAACATCTTCAACTCTGTCACCTCCAGTTTGGCCCCTTGTCTTTTTGTCAGTGCCACCGTCTCCATACATCATCACTGGTCTCACTACCTTCTTGCAAACCTTCCCTTTCACTCTTGCTGCCCTCCTTCTGTCACAAATCACCCCTGACACTCATCTCTGCCCACTCCATCCTGCCTGCTCTCTCTTCTTCACCTCTCTTGTGTGCTGTCCATTGCTTTGGATGGATGACCCCAAGTATTTAAACTCGTCTACCTTCACTCCTTGCATGTTCACCTTTGCACCTGCCTCCCTCTCATCCACATGCATCTATTCTGTCTTGTGTCTACTGACTTTTATATTCCTCTTTTCTCCAGAGCATACCTCCACCTCTCCAGGCTCTCTCCCACCTGCACTCTACTCTCAGCACAGATCACAGTGTAACACTGTAAACATCATAGTCCACGAAGACTCCTGCCTGACCTCACCTGTCAGGCAGTTAATCACCACTTCAAATAAGGTGAGTCTCAGAGCCGATCCCTGATATAATTCCACCCCCACCTTGAATTGTGAACAATTGTGAATGAACAGGCCTGAATTGGCCCCTTAGCTCAAGTGAAAGGAACTCTTAATGCTTCAGCATATCGAGACATTTTGGACAATTTCATGCACCCAACTTTGTGGGAACTTTTTGGGGATGACCCCTTCCTGTTTAAACATAACTGCACACCAGTGCATAAAGCAAAAACCATAAAGACATGGATGACTGAGTTTGGAGTGGAAGAACTTGACTGGCAACTTGACTTCAACCTGATAGAACACCTTTGGGATGAATTAAAGCAGAGACTGTGAGCCAGGCCTTCTCATCCAACATCAGTGTCTGACCTCACAAATGCACTTCTGGAAGAATGCTCAAAAAGTCCCATAAACACTCCTAAACCTTGTGGAAAGCCTTCCCAGAAGAGCTGAAGCTGTTATAAGTGCAAACGATCGGCCGACATCATATTAAACACTATGGATTAAGAATGGGATGTTACTGAACTTCATGTGCTTTTGGAAACAGTGTATGCCTTTTTTACTCTGTTCTTCTCGAACCTGCTTTTTTATTATCATGCAATGCATTTACACTTACTGAAATTCATTGTAACCTTGTTGTCAAACAGTATTTTGTGACCCTGAACAAACTCTGCTTCATCCACCCAGCAAAAGCTGACAGCACCTCTGTGAAAGAAGCAGAGTGTGACAGCTGAATGGGTTGATGTGGTACCCTGTGTGGTGAATCCAAGAAGCTGACATGTTGTCAATGATGGTGGTGAAGAGATGCGACCATACTGCGTCCTCACTGCTGTGGGTCTCTGCGGTGAGCAGGACAGCAGACTGTTGCACACACCCACCATCTGCTATGGAGCTATGATTCATGACAATATGATGTCAGCTCATTAGTTTACCATTGTGTACGTGTTTGAGTAAAACTCCAATGGTCCCTGTGGGGGGAAAAAATGGGTCATGGCAGCAATTTGTAGGATAAAGTCAGACTAAAAAAATATGTTTCAATAAAATAAGTGGATCAAAATGACTGCAGTGTGAAAAATTAAAAGCAATAAATGATTATGACATGAAAAAAACAGTTTGATATTTTGGATTGGCTGATTTCTAGATGAGCGATTATTTAACTGCAGAGTTTAAGCCAGTTTAATGTAGCAACACTAACAACAGTACATGTCATATTGTAATTACTAAAAAAAAAAAAATACTAGCACTCAATGAGTGTCCTTCAATATATTTAAGGCCAAAAAAACAAAAGACTAATCAAATGTACTTTATTAACTGATCATCAGCAAGTATGAGAGCATCTATAAAAGCAGACATTTTGTCAGTTTGCTGGATTCAGGTGTGTGTCATGGAGGAGAGACATCAGCTCTTAAAGATCCAATCTGGGGAAGAGATATAAGGTAATTTCCAAAATATCAGATGTCCATCATTCTACAATGAAAAAGATTATTCCCAAGCGGAAAACTTTGCCAGTCTTTCCAGGAGTGAATGTCCCTGCAAATTCACCTCCAAAGTCAGATCAAGCAATCCTCAGAAAAACTGAAAAACAGCCCCAGTTAGCAGGCTAAATATTAACATTCGTGACAGTACATCTGACTGAACAAGTACGGCTTGTTTGGAAGGGTTATCGGGAGAAAGCCTCTTCTCTCTAAAAACATGGTAAAATGACTTAAGTTTGCAAAGCTGCAACTGAACAATAAGACTTCTGGAACAATGTCCTTTGGACAGATGAGACCAAAGTGGAGATGTTTGGCCACAACACCTCATACCAACTGTTAGCATGGCGATGGAAGGGTGATGATAATAATGTGATATTTTTTGTGCTAAGTTTACGATATTGGACTGCCCTGGTTTAATTGACAGGCTGACATGCAATGAGGGCAGCTACAAAAATCATCCTACACAAATTATACTGGTGCAGTAAGACACATGGAAGAGGCTTGAAAGGCAAGAGAAAAACAGCTAAATGTTCCAATCCCTTCCATGGCCACATGTGTACAAAATCAAGCACCCAGGCATGCAGCCTGTGTCTACAAACATTTGTGAAAGAATGAGTCGATCTCAAGAGCTCAGTGAATTCCAGAGTGGTACCATGATAGGATGCCACCTGTGCTACAAGTCTACTCATGAAATTTCCTCATACTAAATATTCCACAGCCAACTGTTAATAGTATAGTGGAAGTGATTGTGAATGACAGCAACTCAGCCACAAAGTGGTAGGCCACATAAAATCACAGAGCAGGGTCAGTGGATGCTGAAGTGCACAGAGGTCACCAACTTTCTGCAGAGTCAGTCACTACAGCCCTCAAAACTTCATGTGGCCTTCAGAGTAGCTCAAGAACAGTGAGTAGACAGCTTCCTGGAATGGGTTTCCATGGCCGAGCAGCTGCATCCAAGACTTACATCACCAACAATGCAAAGTGTTTGTAAAGCACACCACCACTGGACTCCAGAGCAGTGGAGACATGTTCTCTGGAGTGGTGAATCATTCTTCTTCATCTGGCAATCTGATCGATGAGTCTGGGTCTTTGTGGATTCAAACCCAGGACCTTCTTGCTATGAGGTGACAGCTAACCACTGCAACAGCATGCTGCCACAAAATGAATAACTTCTCTCAAGTTTAAAAAAAACAGCTGATCCCAGCTGTTACTGGGCAAGAGGTTGCCAGCCTGTCGCAGGCCTTAATCCATATTCATATTTCTAAAACTTCTTCACCCCCTAGAAAAGCTACTTTCAGATGTCATACTGAAAAGTTTGTCTGCAAGACAGAACCAATGGGGGGAAACAAGATTGCATGTGCAGGATGCTGCACAGTGAGCAGGTGAGTGGATACTTTTTTTTTCTTTTCCCTGTCATGTCTGGCAGTTTTTGCAATCAGAATGATGATATGAATGCACTGTTATACCAAACACATTTGCTTTTACAAGAACAGCGCTATAGGTTTTCTATAGGCTATTCTTGTTAATGTTGTAGTTTTATTTTCATTTTAGTTACTCGTGCCAGGTCTGACAGGCAGGAAGGAAGGGGTATAAGAAGAAAGATAGAGAAAGAAAAGAAAGGGAAAAAAAGAGAGAGAAAAAAAGAGTAGAAAACAGAAAAAAATAATAGGAGAGAGGTACAAACATACATACGCATATTCACATATACATACATGCATATACATATACACACATACACACAATCTTGCTGTGGTTTGTAGTAATATGTGTGTGTGTGCCTCTGTCATGGAACATACTCAATAATGAGGGCAAGAAGTCGCAACCACGCCCCTCAGGATCCAGAGGCAAACAGGGAAAGATGAGCGGTGAGTGGATTCTTTAACTGCTTACCCAGCACTCTAAGACCAACACATCTTGTGTCCATCTTTTGATCCTCACAATTCTTCAACTCATCATCTTATAGGTAAACAGAGAAAAACCCTCCAAGCACAGGCCAATGTTACTATGTGTAATGAGACACAGTTGGGATGGCAGCAGCAGAATTCAGCAACAGGTGTGTAGAGCAGGAAAACACACCGAGGACCCTGATAAGCGGGTGAGGAATCACAAACAAAAAAACAACTTAGATCCAACATAAAGCTGTGATTTTTGCTGTTTTACCTACAGTATATTATATTTTAAAAACATGTGTTTGTCATGTGCTGCTTGGAGAACAAATTTATTGTTTGCGAGATTTGCAAAAGTTGGCATCATAACTGAAGATACAGTGAATGTGGTAGTAGCTATACACAGTGCAATGGCCCCCTCTAGTGTATGGGATAGTGACTACTATTGCGGTTTAGTGCAAGTGTGAGGAGCTACTTGTCTGTATATTCAATGATTTATTTATTTATTTATTTGCCATTTTTGAACAAGGACAGGGGGAAAAAATAATTATTTTCATCTTTTTTCAAGAAAATCTGAGAAGGTATAATCTTCTGTAGAAAAATCCATCAGAATCTCATACTGTCCGCTTTAGCAGGATTCATTTAAGATAGGCATTTGGCATAACTGTCCACCAGTCTCTGACACTGGCTTTTCTATGCAAAATTTGTTCATTTGCTAGATTTTAAACTTCAAATTCTCCAAACAGTCCAATGAGATTCCAGTCTGGGCTTCTGGTTAGGCCACAATGCTCCACTTTTTTCTCTTTGAGCCATTCTTCAGTGGATTTGCTAAAGTGTTTAGGATCCTAACGCTATTACAGTTTCAACCTTAGATTTTGAACAGATTCACATTATTTTCAAGTAATTTTTTTAATATGTTGCAGACTTCATATTGAGTCAGTGACTGCAAGCTGTCCAGTCCCCGAGGGAGAGCAGCAAACGCAGACCATCTCACAGCTGGTAGAAGGTTCTTCTCCTAACTCGCTATCTTTTATCTGAACCAAACAAGTCTCAATCCTTTGATTAAAGAGGCCTGGTCTCTTCTATACATTCAAGTTTTGCTGTAATGTTCTTTTTGGAGAGAATGTAAATCTGCGGAGTCTTCTTTTGGTTGTAGATGCACGCACTCTGACAGCAACAGTTGTAAGAGGCTCTTGGTTTTGGGGGGGTTTGCATTAAACAGTGTGCTCTTGGGCTTAATTTGCTGGGGCTGTGCTGAACAAAGTGACAGCATTTTGAAATCTGCCCTACATGCTGATGGTTTAATGTGCAATGTAGTGATTTATTGCACTGCAATTGCTATTTTTTTATTTATATTTTTACTTAAAATCCTTGCCAGACTCAGCCACTGAGAGCATTTTTTTCCCTCATAGGCCTAAGGGAGCTCTTTAGATCTTTGTATGATGACACCACACACTTCAGTGGCAAAGAGAACAGCAAATGCTGGATATTTGAATAGTGAGGTTCTAATTACTAGCCCCTAATCTGGAACCTCTGATTCTAATTATCATGGATTTGGTGTACTTCTCCAACTGACTTTTTTGTACATATTTGTTTAAAATATTTACGTATCCAAACATCCAAAAAAACAATTTAAAAACTTTCCACATGACTATATATGACTAAGCATCTAAAATGAAACAACAAAGCGGGACAAGGCCGTGGAAACATATCAAAATGTGTTTCCCGTGCAGTCACCAGTGACTGAAATGTATCTCAGTGTAGAAACCAAAACAAAAACAGTAGGCAGACTAAAAAAGCAACAAATGCATTTACATTAAAAAAAAGTCATCGTTAATGCCAGTTTGTTGTAGGTGTTCTACTTGCCCCTATTCACTCTAAAAATCAACACTCTGGAGCTGCTTATTCGACTGCTGCTTCCATATACACCTACAGAGAGGATGCAGGTATATCTTAATATCCCTAAAACTACATTTTTCAGGATTTGTCTGCTTCAAGGATGCTCCATCACAAAGAAAGATGAAAATCTCAGAAAGATTTCAAAAACTCAAAAGATGTGCATATGTGTTGTCCTGCCAATAATGATATAATCTATTTGGAGCCAGCAGAAGCAGATAAACAGCAAAACATACCGAGAAAGCTTCTGCAGATGGATTTAAGATACATCACTCAGATGTAAAATTTAAGTAAATGTCAAACTAAGTATCTCCTCTCCATACAAAGCATTACCTCTCATGGTTTCATTGGCTTTTATCTATGTTTGTGAGTCACTGCTGCAGAGGGGACTGTTTCTTCATAGAAATGCAGCACAGAGCTGACTCAAACCTGTGTTTGTCAGACTTACAGCAGCACACTCAAACATGCTGACCCACATGGAAAAACATGTCATAATGCTGTCTAAGGGTTTTCCCCTCTGGTTCAACTTACCTTGTCACAGTACCCAGAACAAATATATTTTGGACAGATTACATGGTGTGAACAGTGTGGAAATGTCATGTGAAAACCGGTTCCAGCTGAGGGCGATCGTGCAGCTGAGGCTGAAGATAAGGCGGTACAACTCCCCTACACGAGGTGGTGTGGTGTCAGGAGGGAGAAAGTTACGTCTCCTAACATGTGTTATAAGCTGATACAGGTTTACAACGAGGGCTTAACTGTGGTTACTCAGAGGTCGACTTATAGCCTGCAAAAGGTCCTGCTGTAGGTCCATTGTGTGAAGGGCTGCTGAACAGAGACCACATTGAGCTAAAAGGGAAAGTGTGACTCTAGGATCCACTGCCTGAATTTAAAAAAAGAAAAAAAAAAAGGAAGAACGTGGAAACACAGCACTGCTTTTTATTTGTACAGGCAAAGTTTGCTGAGTACACACCCTCTTTTGGTCCATGTTGCATTTAGGAGCTGTCCAGCACAACCATACCATTCTATTTTGGGCTGATGGTGGGAGGCTCCACTCCAGTCTCTACTCTTCACTGATATTAGTGTTGCAGCTTGAGCTGGCAACTTTCTCACAATATGACATGCAAAAAAAAGAAGCACAAGCTATCCAAGCACAGGTGCAGTGACAATCTGTGGATTACATGCTAGAGAAAGGCAGAGAGCAGCCTATTGCAAACAAGGCCAAAACACTACGTTTTTGCTTTGTTTCCTTGTCTTTTGAGGCACAGTTTAATTTCCAGAGGAGCTAACCTGGCCCATGCGCATTTGGACTGAGAGGGGAAACTAGAGAACAAATCCAAGGTGAACATGCACATTGAATGTGAGATACTGAGTTTCTTTTCCTTGCTGTGAGGCAGGGAGATTTATTTTGAGGATGTAACGGTTTCTGATGCAACACTGGTACAGACATGTGTTACTGTAGTTATGTAAATGTGCACTAGCCCTCCACAAAGAAAAGGAACAAATATACGCTGTTTTCCTTGACTTTTCTGTGTCATGAATCTACAAACAGTGTACCTTTGATGCAAAAGTAATCAGTGAGAACAATGCCTTTAAAAAAAAAAATTAATTACAACCGATGATGCCAGTAAGACCAGTGAATAAAATGGGTTTGGCTCATCACTACATCGTGTGATGCTGGATCAGCTTTTAGATGTTAAGTCGGTGATGTTGCTCAGCTGAGAAAATAGGATTTGAACAACTGTTACAATTTAGATTTCCACCTATAGATTTCTGGTATCTGCAGCTTTAAAAATGAAAAGGGTGAATAAGTTTTAATGTTGGCACAGAGCTACACTTTCTACATAGCAAACCTTATTCCTATAAAAGACTGTAACTGCTGCAGAAGGCAACATTTTCACCCCAGTGTTTTTACGAGTTAATACCATAGACTGTATATCAAAGATGGAAACAGCCACTGCGACACCACCCACTGGTTTCTGGACTGTGGATTTTTGAAGCTGCAGTGTTAACATTGTGGCCACTGCCATGTTGGTTTTGTGAAGCCAAAAGTGACCATATTTGGATTAGAGAGTGAAGCACTAATATAAGCATGGTTGGTTAGCAAGCGAGTGCAACACACAGACACATACAAGTAATAAACTAAACTTCTTGGATGATCTGTTTATACAATTAAATGCACAGCAGGCAATAGAATCCCATCCATTCATCCATACATACATTTTCTTCTGCTTATCCGGGGCCTCCTCCCAATAGGAAATGCCCAGAACACTTCACCCAAGAGGCGCCCAGTAGGCATCATGTCAGATGCCTGAACCACCTCAACTGGCTCCTTTTGATGTGGAGGAGCAAAGGCTCTCCTTTGAGACCATCCCGAATGACTGCATTCCTCACTTTATCTCTAAGGGAGAGGCCAGCTGCCCTTCAGAGGAAGATCATTTCTGCTGCTTGCATTCACGATCTCATTCTTTCTTTCACTACCCAAAGCTCATGACCATAGGTGAGGGTAGGGACATAGATTGACTGGTAACTCAACAGCTTCACTTTCACACTCAGTTCCCTCTTCCCCACGACAGACCGGTGTATTGTCCACATCACTGCAGACGCAGTGAGATACCTAAAATCCTTCACCTGGGGCAGCAACTCATCCCTGAGCCGGAGTGGGTACTCCACCCTTTTCCGGCTGACGACCCTGGCCTCAGACTTAGAGGTGCTAATTCTCACACCAGCCGCTTCATACTCAGCTGCAAACCATTCTACTGCGAGCTGGAGGCCACCGCCTGACGAAGCCAACAGAACTGCATCATCCACAAAGAGAAGAGATGAGATTCTGAGGCAACCAGGGTGGAAGCCTTCCACCACTTGGCTATGCCACAGTATGGTTTGCCAGAACCACTTCGAGGCCCTCCAAAAGTCTTTTTCCATGGCCTCACTGAACTCCTCCCACATCAGTTTTTGCTTTGACCACCGCCTGAGCCACAATCCACTAGGCCTGCTGGTACCTATCAGCTGCCTCTGGAGTCCCACAGGCAAACCAAGCCCAATAGGACTCCTTCTTCAGCTTGATGGCTCCCTTCACCTCCGGTGACCACCATCCGGTTTGGGGATTACCTCCCTGACAGGCACCAACCACCTTGCAGCTGCAGCCCTGAGCAGCAGTCTCAACAATGGAGGTGTTAAACATGGTCCATTCCATTCCTCTGCACCCTCACTATACATGCGCCGGGTCTGTCCAGCATCCTCCCCCACCACCTGATCCAACTCACCACCAGCTACTCTCTTCACCTGAGTGTCCAGAACATTTGGCCGCAGATCTGATGATACTATTACAGAATCAATCATCAATCTGCGACCTAGGGTGTCCTGGTGCCACGTGCACTTATGGACATCCTTATGTTTGAGCATGGTGTTCGTTATGGACAAACTGTGGTTTGCACAGAAGTCCAATAAGAAAACATCATTCGGGTTCAGATCAGGCAGGCTGTTCCTCCCAATAACGCCCCTCCAGGTCTCACTGTCATTGCCCATGTGAGCATTGTAGTCTCCCAGCAGGATGACTCCAAGAAGGATGGGTACTCTGAACTGTCATTCAGCACATAAGTGCAAACAACAGTGAGGACCCACACCAGCTCGCCAAATACATCTAGCAGGTATCTCTCTAACTTCTTCCCCACCAGAGAGGTGACATTCCATGTCCCAATAACTGGGGATCAGTCCATAAGGGCCTCCGCTCTTGGCCACTGCCTGACACATATTGCACCTGACCCCTACAATGCCTCCTGTGGGTGTGGGCCTACAGGAGGGCGGGCTCATATCTTCTCTCTCCCTCAAGCTCCCTCCCCAGGCCTGGCTCCAGGGTGGGGCCCCGGTAACTCTATCCTGGGCAGGGTAAACAGTTCCCTTGGTGACACTTCCATAGGGGTCTTTGAAATAACTCTTTGTCTGGCCCCTCACCCAGAACCAATTTGCCATGGAAGACCCTTTCAGGGTGACAAGCCCCCAGACAACCTAGCTTCTGGAATTACTGGGACACACAAACCCCTCCACCACGATGAGGTATTCACAGAGGAGGGCAATAGTATTTTCATTGATGCACCAACAGCACAAACACAGTTGAGAGGTTCAGTTTAACTCTAATTAGCGGTGGTGAGGTCAAGCATATAACAATTGGCTACAGTGGCCTCTGTCAGCATACCTGTCAATGTCCCCATGCCTCTAATTTTAAAACTCAACAATATCCAGGTACTAAACATATAAAAATATCTAAAAATCCACCACTTAAGTGGTTGTTATGAAAGGTAAACTATTAATAGAGGACAATAATGGAAATGTTTATTTCTGCTGTAAAGTTAGTCTTTAAAAAAAAAATCTATGGACATTCACACACAAGTGGCCACTAAAGGAACAAATTTTTTTTTGTCTTGACTTGTTAGCCCTGGAGGTTGCCAGTTCATTTAAGCATATTCATTCTCTATACTTAAACATTGCAATAAATATTTGAGCTGTGTTATATCTTTGAAAGCTGCCTTGAAACTGTGCAGAATCATTCCTGAGTTTCTTGGCTGTTGGTCCAAATTTTAAACAGCCCAATACTGACATTTACACATGGCCCAGCCTTACTTTCTGGAGTTCCCCAAAAAGCCCAGCACTTTTCAGTTTAGTGTGAAGCCCCACACAAAAATGACATAACGGATGCCTCATCAGTGTTTTTGTAGCCTGCGGTCCTGGCCTCAGTTACATAATTTCTCCTGCTGACCACAGCAGTATTGCTTGAAGTCAGCTAAGCAGCTCTGATCAGGTGTAGACTGTATGTAATAGTCCTGTCTTTCAGTTACCAATGTGCAGCACGGCATCTTTTCCTTAACTGATACATGTCACTGGATGCAGCTCCTAGGAGTTTTTGAGGCTAACTGTTAAATGATTACCTCCAAGCCCAATATCATATTTCAGGCTATGAGCTCTAGAAGTGACTGGCTCAGGCCTCATCTGCAGCTGCTTCTTAACAATTAAAAAAATGATACAACACTTAATGCAATGCATGATGTTATTGTTTTTTCACCCACCACATTTTGATAGCTGCTGTAATAACTAGAGATGTCACATCCTACACGGCATTACTGGAATGCAGCTGTACACAGCTCATCTGTCTGAGTTACACAATGCAATTAGATGTCAGCTTGCAGTGTCTGCCGTTTTGCATTGTCTGGAATTCTATATGGGTTTTTATGAATTCTGGAAAGGGAGATTAGATATAAAGCCCCTTCTAGAGATAGAGCCTCAGGGCCAGAGGAAGGACGGCCAGGGTCAGAGGTCTCCCCAGTCGGGACTGGCAAGAACAAATGTACAAAGGTTATCTCATATTCCTCTGTGAGTGACTTTAGCCAGTCCTAAAGGTGAAGTAATATGTAAACAGATGTTGGGGGCAGAACTCAGTGGTATATAAGCTAGGAAATGCCTCTCTTCTGGGAGAGACAAAGGAGACACAGAGATGACAATTGGGGGTCTCTCCCAGGCACAGACTAGGAGTGCTTGGTATGACACTGCTCTTTCTTGTAAATAAATCTGTTATTTAAAAAAGACTTTGTAAGCAGAGAATTTCTTCATTACATCCACATGACATCAATATCAAGAAACAACAATGATGGCGTCACAAACAACTACAGGCTGTTTCTTGGTTGAATTAATAAAGGTAATGAAGCAAGTTTTGGAGGGAAATGTTAATGACCAAAGCAGTTCTGAAGCCAACAGGGGGTCCAACCCCATACTAGCAAGGTGCCCCCAATAAAGTGTTTGAGAGTTGTTTTTTTTCTCCATAAAAGAACATTTTTTAGACTGATGGAGACTGGTGTATCATTCAAAAAGCTTGAGTTTTTTCCTCATTATTTCTGATTCATGACTCAAATAAGTTTATCTGCCCATGGACGGAGAAACTCAGGAGATAGGCATCAGCAGTAGAGCATGATTTAGCCACTTCTTGCCATATTGATATTGGCAAATAATTTTCATTTAGCAGCCCAACCATTTTCTTCTGCTTATCCGATTCAGGGTCATGTAGGGTGGGGGTTTCCAATATGTCGCAGGGTTAACACAGAGACAGACAACCATTCCCATTCACACCTATGAGAGTCACCAGTTAACCTAACCCCACAAACTGCACATCTTTGGACTGTGGGAGAAAGCTGGAGCAGCCAGAGAGGAGACACAGGGAGACCATGCAAGCTCCACACAGAAAGACCTTGGCCAGATGGTGGATTCAAACTCTGGACCTTCTTGCTGTGAGACGACGTGCTAACCATTCTGCCCCAAGCACGGCGGCGATACACGAAATTTTTAAAAGCAAAAGATGGGAGAATCACCCTGGAGTCATATTATGAGTGTTGACGTTGCCTAGCTTGTCCACCAAAGACACTTTCCTGTTGGCAACTCAACAAAAACAACGAGATGATCCGAGCAGAGTCAGGCAGAGCATAAACAAGTAATCCAGCCACTGCATTTCTGCGGCCCACCTGCAGTACCTACACAATGCTAGGGAAATTTGTTTGGTGTGCCTGAAAAACAAATACCAGGCAATATATCACATTTTTAACATCACCAAATAATCGGCATCGGTCTTAAAAATCCTGTATGAGTCGCACTCTAGTTTATAGTCGTAACCTTGCGGGCTCTTCATTGTGATGGTATGCATTCAGAATTTTGTCATAACTTTTTCTGTCAGTTTCTTTTTTTAATGCCCTTCACACGTGATGCCAACACATACACAGTCAGTCAGATTAACACTCTCAGCATCAAAGAGACAAAGCAGCACCGGCTTGGCCGCTGCTGCTGTCACAAAACCACAAGCATCCACGTTTTCCTGATTTGCAACAATCTTTATTAACTCTTCCAGTTCTGGATGTGAAAAGAGGCAATAATTTTCTTTAATTAAATATCTCTTTTTAATAAAGTAAAGCAAAAAAGTATTTACAATTTCTCAATTAAACTAATCAATGACTGGGACTGGATATTACAAGCACCTTCTGCCAGCTGAGGAGAGAAAATATAAATACAGGGGAAAAAACTGCCACATTGTTTCAGACGAGGAGGAGGGTGGGGTTACATTAGCATAATTTCTAATGAAAGAAAGCTATTCAGCATATATTTACACAACTCTCCTGAAATGCATTTCCACTCATGGAAGCAAAGAAAGGCCTTAGGATTCATACTGTTAAACTTTTCTGAAAAGTCCTTTAAAGTGGATTTGTGTCTGTATACTTTATTCAAGTTTCAATAGTTTCAATGATATTTTTTCCTTAAAAAAAAAACAAAAAACACACCAGCAGGCATTGAAGGAGGGTGCAGCAAAGAGCCCTCATTCTTGCTCTCCCTTTCTCAGTCCATAGTTTGTTTTTTTTTGAAGCAAGCACAGGAAATAAGTAAAACAGATGCATTAGAGGGCAGGGGTGGTGGTGGGGCGAGTCGGGCTGGGGTTTGAGGGGTAGCACTGCCGCCACCCCCCCAGCAGCAAAATGGTCAATGTTCATTGCCCCTCTCCTCAGTGACATAATACAAGTCCACAACCGTTGCTTTCACTCATTTGAAATGTCTCCCCGACGTCTCTTTTCTTTGTAGTTTTCTATTTTTCTTAAAAAACACACTCTAATCATCCAACGCTGGGTAAAAGGAAATAAAAAGCTCTACATAAGCACGTTATGTAGATCCAAACGGCGGACATGTGGCATGACAGTGTCATGTCATGATAAAGGGTGAATTCATCAAAAATATAGATGTGAACAGCTTTAAAAGTTTTGTTATATTTTCTGTCTTTAAGCAAAATGTCTTGAATAGTTGTGCCGTGGCAAGAAAAAGCCTTCTGAAAACAACCTTAAAAGAAAAAAAGAAAACGCATCAGAGCATCTCCCACGGCTTTTAACGCTTCTCAGCATTTGCGCTCTCATATCTATTCTCTCTACCTAATCCTGTTTGTTTCAAAAAAAGACATTCGGTTGCACAGAAGAAAAAGAAGAAATCCAAAACAAAGGGAAAAAAAAAGAAAGAAAAAAGATCGAGCGTTCGATCTATAATACAATCTCTCCCAGTTGAAGAAGTTTTTTTTTTCTTGATTTTTTTCTGTTTATGCAGAAGGATTTTGCTGATTCAGCCTCTCCTGAATCATCCACAGAACTTTCGCTCTCCCCAAGAATTCGTCCAGAACACCTATTGGTTTTCCGAGCAGTCCCTAGCTGTTGTCCGATTCATCCTCAGCTTCGCGAAGCCATGTGAAGAAGGCAGTGACGGACTTGAGGGCCACGCCCCTTCCCCTGCTGTTCAGCAGGGTCTTTGCTGGACTCCCACTTGTAGAAGGCCTCCTCTTTGATCACGTCCTCGTCGTAGAGTGTGTCAAAGAACATTCGCAGAAGATCTGATGAGGGAGGGGAGAAAATAAATTTTATTAATCTTTATGTTGTAGAAAGTATGAACAGAAGCAGAACTTTGTATTTCAAAAGGCCAACATGAGTCTAAATGAGCTGCTTACTGGCAGGCTGCTCCATCTGCACCATGAGGGCCTGCAGAGCATACAGGGCCTGCAGCTCCTTCTGTTCGTCCTTCAGGTATTTTTGCAGGAGCTTCGCCCTCTGTTTGACCTGCTCGCTGTCCACCCTGTAGGGAGTCTCACCTGCAGTGGAAAAGTTTTAAGAATTTTCATATTTAACTCAGACTCTACCCTCTACCCTGGACATTTTCACACACTTAGTAGCTGCACTGTTTTCACTGGCATCACAGGCTGTTTTCACACTTGGTCCTTTTTTTAGTCCTCAAAAACTAACCTAAAAGTCATAAATACAACAGAAAAAAAGAATATAATAAAAATAAAACAGGGTCAGATTTTTTTTTCTATCAATGATTAAAAAAATAAATAAATGAAGAAATAACAAAAAAATGTCCCATGAGTGAACTCAATGTTCAATTTAAGGAGCAGATGACTGTAAAAGCAGTAAATGCTCCAAAGACCAATAATGTGATAAAAG
>JAMQGT020013548.1:0-16162 GCA_024447675.2 Pterophyllum scalare
CCTATGTCCATCAGGGGGGTCAGTGTGGACACCGTAGAGGACTACAAATATCTGAGCGTACACATTGACAACAAACTGGACTGGCCTAAGAACACTGATGCCCTATACAGGAAGGGCCAAAGTTGTCTCTATTTTATTTTGTTTTGGTTTTATTCATTTAAATGAAACTGTCGCAGCTGTAACAACAGAAATTTCCCTCTGGGATCAATAAAGTATTTCTGATTCTGATATACTGGGGGAAGGGACAGCATACCAGGTTGCTAATTTTCCACCTTCTTTCCTGCAGCCACCATCCTCAGAAAATGAGGAGCTCCTCGGAACTTTCGAACAGTTGTTTCCTCTGGGTCCATTCTGGTCAGAGTGTACTGCCATGAGATGGTGTGTGAGGAGTGAGGACCCAAATGCAGGATGCAAAAGCTGGCAGGGTTAATGAGAAAGGAGCCATTTATTCAGACTGTAGGCGGATAATCCAGAAGCAAAACACAAAGTCTGAAAAGGGAACTGAGAAGCTATAAACCACAGAAACATAACACTGGAACACATGCTAGGGCTGGAACACACTGGGGTAAGGAGAACAGGCACCCTGACAAAGGACAAGGGGAGATGGTGACTAACTACAGAATACACACAGAAGGTAATTAGGAGATGTGAAGACAGCTGGTGGGAACGACACATATCTAAACTAAATCACAAATGATGAGCACAGAGAAAGCAAAACTAAAAGCAAAGCACAAGGAAAAACTAACAGATAAAATGAAGCAATCTACTAAGTACACAAAGGAAAAACACAAGTAGCAACCATAAACATTAAGAAAACCAAGAATTGAATAGAACATTTAAATAAACAAAACTTGAAAAGTCCAAAACTTCAAAAACACTGGGTCAAACGGCCCAGGCCGATAACAAAGTGAGGATTTGGGGTTCAAATATAGGACGGTGGTTATGGTTTTACTTGATCCATCTAGTATAATATCCACTCTGTGTAAACATCGTTAACATAACAGGGTTCTAGCCAGCGGCTGAATCCTGTCGTCCGATTAACCTATACTGCTGGGCTGTGAATTTTTTACTGGCTAGAATCCTTCATAACCTTACGTTCACCTCTGGAAATAAAGCATCATAATATGTCCAATATAGGGCACTGTCACAAGAAAATGTTATTGCAGGTTAAACTTGAAAAGCAGTCTGAGAGTGCACACCATCACTGAGGCCAATTGTGCACTGTTCTCTGATATATTACCTCATACCACAAAAGTGGTTGGCAGTGTAGAGACTTTAAGATGTGGTTGTGAGTCTATGCATCAAGTTTGATTTTGATAGGTAATATCCCAGGGAGGAGATCCCAGCTGTCACAGGGTGAGAGACAGGGCTGTGATAAAGACTGGACAATAAGTGGACTGTTAACTATCTTTTATATAAAAGCATTTCCAAATTTCACCCAGTGGGAGGCACCTAGAGTGATCAATGCACCGACAACAGAACTGAAAGGCTTCCTCTTTTGTTCATGCTCCACCTCTTCATTCAGTTCTTAAAATCAGTCTGGTTGTTTCTGTGTAATCTTGCTTGTAAACTGACAAAGGGTGCTGAACATAATGCAACCTCCTTGGCGGACAAATCACCAGGGGTGAAGCTGGGGCCAAATTTTGTGCGGTCCAGTACTGCCTACCACCAAAAGATTCTGCGCTGGTACGCAGTACCGGCAAGAGTTTGGTGCAGCTGCGTGCTGTAAAGCTGTCATTGCAGAACCGGTCACGGCTGTACTGTGGGTCAGGAAACAGATCCGCTAGCAATAAGCAGTCTAAAACATGACTTAATCCAGTTAATCAATCAGCTTTTTTTTCCTCATTTCAAATCTGCTTCTGAACTGCTCGTGCTATGCTGCAGCCTCAATTCTGGTCATCAGTTGTGTTAAGTGTACAAGTGTGTGAAAACATCTCATTTCCTTAACAACAAAGAAATATATATCCAGGCAGGCAATAGTGATTATATATATATATATATATATATATATATATATATATATATATATATATATATATATATATATATATATATATATATATATATATATATATATAGTCATAGTACCGGCAAGAATTTAAAACTTATTTTAACCCCTGGTAATCACGTGGTTGCACTAATGACCTATGGAGCTCTTTCTGTTAAGAGCAATTACAGTCCTCATCTCTTCTTTTTGACCACAAACTTGATGTTTCTAAAGGCCATTTTGTCTGTAAATCACTTACTGTCCCACACTTAAACCAGGCCTCTAATGCATTCCTCATTTTCAGAACCATGAAGCATGATGATCATAAATAAGGCACATATTTATTGGAAGAAACTGTACTTTAAGCAGAACCACATTTAAAATATGGTGCATGTTTTGTTAGAGTGAGCATTTAATCAGTGTTCTCCAAACCAACACCTGCGAAGGTGCAGGTGTAAGTCCTGTGAAATTGCCAGGATCCAGAAGAACTCGCTGTGGAGCCAGATGGCACAGTGTTGGAACATGACTGAGGAATGAATCAGTGAAGGTGCTGTTGCTTCATTGACTGTGAGGCACTGATGTGGTAATTGTCTTTAACTGTAAAGACTGGTGTCAGTTTTCCCATTCATTACTTCCAGACTCACCGATTTGCTCAAATGATTTGGTAAACAAAGTGGAAAGATTGCAAAATAGCTCTGGAAAAATACAAAAGCAGCTCTGTGTATTATATTTTTGGTTTCTAATACTTGAATACGTATTCAGCTTTGTAAAGAGACTGAAAATCCATGTTAGTTTAGACATTATTCATACTCAGGAGGATTATCTTTACAGCAGAGTAAAACTCTGGCTGGTGAAATCGTTAAGGCTGTCACCATTCCTCTCCTCTGAACTAAACTCTGCCTTGGAAACCACCAGTCAAAACAATCTGCGATGAAGTTCCCTGTGGTGTCATAACAGCAACATAAAGAGCTGCAGAGCTCAGGACCCTTTAAATATCACATCCCTCTGCCCATCAAGTGTTGGAAAAACTGGCTGCTTCTAATCTCAGGTTTAATTCACTGCTGTCAGTGATCTGTTTTGCCATTGCAAGTATTTCTGGATGGTTCCCAGCTGCTTTCTGATCTGTTCTTCTTTTTGAGTTTGAACTGCACATGAACATGAACATATATATATATATATATATATATATATATATATATATATATATATATATATATATATATATATATATATATATATATATATATATATATATATATATATATATATATATACAATTTAGTGCGTACCTACTTATGCTTTTTTAAAATATCAGATTGACTGAAAATTAGCCAAAAACAAAGGCACACTGTGTCTGATGGCTGAGCTAAGTCAGATGTACAAAAATTTACTGAATTCTTGAAGCTTTGAAGTCTGTGGTGAAAGTCCTCCTCCCCTCTCTTTCTGTTCACCAATTCAATTCAATACCAATTTATTTCTATAGTTTCTATAGTCCCTAATCACAACAACAGTTGCCTCAAGGTACTTTACAATGTAAGGTAAAGACTCTACAATAATACAGAGAAACCCTCAACAATCCACATCCCCCTATGAATAAGCATTTGGTGACAGTGGGAAGGAAAAACTCCCTTTTAACAAGAAGAAACCTCTGGCAGAACCAGGCTCAGGGACGGGCAGCTATCTGCTGCAACCAGCTGGGGTTGAGGGTAGGGAGACAGGGCAAAACACATGCTGTGGAAGAGAGCCGGAGATTAATAATAACCAGTGAGTAAATGCACAGTGGTGTATAAACACACAAAGAGTGAAAAAGAGGTGAGTGAAAAAGAAACACTCAGTGCATCATGGGAACCCCCTAGCAGCCTAGGTCCACTGCTGAGTAACAAAAAGAGATTTCAGGGATACCTGATCCAGCCCTGACTATAAGCTCAATTAGAAAGTCTAATCTTAAAAATAGAGAGGGTGTCTGTCTCCCAGATCCAAACTGGGAGCTGGTTTCAGAAGAGGGGGCTGAAAGATGAAGGCTCTGCCTCCCATTCTACAGTACTTTTAAATATAAGGGGACCGCGAGTTAATCCAGCAATCTGAGAGCGAAGTGCTCTATTGGGGTGATATAATACTGTGAGGTCTTTAAGATAAGATGGGGCTTGATTGTTCAAGACTTTGTATGCGAGAAAAAGGATTTTAAAATCAATTCTGGATTTAACGGGGAGCCAACAAAGGGAAGCCAATATGGGAGAAATATGCTCTCTCTTTCTAGTCCCTGTCAGTACTCTAGCTGCAGCATTTTGGTTCATCTAAAAGCTTTTTAAGGAACTTTTAGGACAAGCTGATAATAATGCCTAGAAGTATGTCCAGCCTAGAAGTAATAAATGCACTACTACACTACAACTACACTTTTTTGCCAGAAGTATTATCTGCCTTCACACGCATATGAGCTTGAGTGACATCCCATTTTTAATCCACAGGGTTTAATAGGATGTCAGCCCACAGTTTGCAGCTATAACAGCTTCAACTCTTCTGGGAAGGTTTTCCACAAGGTTTAGGAGTGTTTGATGGGAATTTTTGACCATTCTTCCAGAAGTGCATTTGTGAGGTCAGACACTGATGTTGGATGCAAAGGCCTGGCTCACAATCTCTCTAATTCATCCCAAAAGTTGTTCTGTTGGGTTGAGGTCAGGACCCTGTGCAGGCCAGTCAGGTTCTTCCACACCAAACTCGCTCATCTATTTGTGTACCTTGTCTACACTTGGCATAATGCAAACAGACAAGTACCGTTCTCCTGCCAATCACCAAACCCAGACTTTTGAATTTGATTGCCAGAATGAGAAACATGATTTGTTACCCGAGATAACACGTCTCCACTGCTCTAGAGTCCAGTGGCGGCGTACTTTACACCACGGATGCAGTGGTGTAAGGTTTGGATGCAGCTGCTCTGCCATGAAAATCCATTGCATGAAGCTCTCTACAAGCTGTTCTTGAGCTAATCTAAAGGCCACATGAAGTTTGGTGGTTTGCAGTGATTGACTCTGCAGATAGTTGGTGACCTCTGTTTACTATGCGCCTCAGCATATGCTGACCCCACCTCTGTGATTTTATGTGGTCTACCACTTAGTGGTTGAGTTGCTGTCATTCCCAATCACTTCCACTTTGTTATAATACCACTAACAGTTGACTGTGGAATATTTAGTAGCAAGGAAATTTCATGACTAGACTTGTTGCACAGGTAGCATCCCATCAAGGTACCAAGCTGTTTTACAATCAGAAAATATGTTCGCACCTACAGCAGAAGGAAGAAAGAAGAGATACTATGGGCTATTGAAATGCCAGTTTAATGTACAGTAGCTGACTTAAATTATTATGCCATTATAGGGATTTGGCCCATTCAGAAAGCAGTACATCAGTCAAGTTAGATGCCGACTGGGCCATGAGTTCTGGCTTACAACTGACTTTCCAGTTCGTCTGAAAGATCTTGGATTAAGTTACAAGTTCCACCATATGTTCTAATACTTGCTTTGTGGCCCTTCCCTGTTTGTCATGTCCAAACCGTGACTGCCCGCTTTTAGAGAAGTAAGAGGCAGAGGTGGCAGTGATGTCTGAAAAAAACAGCCTTGATGTAAATTCTCATGCTGGGTGCAAACACAGTGAGGGCAGCCCCTGGCAGTTACTCAGTTGAAAAGTATTATTGGCGCTTGTGGTACTCTACACTGGTGGCAATAAATTAGTCAGATTGTTACCAAATGTTAGCAGCTCTGTCTTTACTATTTATTTTCAAGGTAAAAGGCTGGCTGATTTGTGTGTCTGTAGCTATACTGAGGCGTGTGTTACGAGTAGCTGCAGTTTAGTGAACTGGGTAAATGTGTCACTGCCCAAACTGTCCCATAAAATCACTGTTCTTAAAATCTGTGTTAAACAGTTATGGCTTGAGGAAAAATCATGAATACTCTGACGTGCAGACCCCTATAGTGACTAATACAGTGATTACATATAAAGATGATGGGACCGCCCAGCTTGTGGAGAGTCTGTTGTTAGGCACATATATTAGCTTAAAATCCAGTGCAGATTTGCATGGGTCTTGTGGTTTTGCCGAGATGACTGAGGAAGCCGTTAGTTACATTTACAGGCCTGTTTACAAGCAAGACTAAGACTTCGAGCCCTCTCATTACACACAGACATACACACATAAAACTATGCACAGATGCTGATTGTGCTGTCTTGTCCTTCCTTATATGTTCCTTCTATTACATATAGTGCGGTAAAAAAAACTTCTTCTCTTACCTATGGCAGCAATTATTTTTTATTTATGCACTTTCAGAAATCAGAATGGCCATAAGCTTAGTTAACCTATACTGCAATATGAAAGGGAACACATAATCTTCATAAAATCTTCTGCTAGTGAGATTAGATGCTTCAGCCAAAGAAATGAGTAATAACACATTAGTGCCAAATTTGGCTTTTAGTCTCACTGTATTTTTGTTTTTTTTACAATACGCATGCTATCAGAAAAATGAGTGATCTAAAGGATTTATTGTACATATAAATTATCTGAGTCTTTAGAGTTGTCATATTACTGAAATAAAGTCCAAGTTCTTGAGGTTTTCCCACAATCCCTGTGCCGTTCAGCAGTGAGAGATCTTCTCAGACCCATGTTTAGGCAGCTGATGATGCAGTTTAACTCAGGTTAGAGTTAGCAATTGTGGGTTTCCTGTTATATTCACCTAAATGATACTTTCATTATCATCTTGACTAAACATTACGGGAGACAGTAGGTGGAAAATGGGGTAGAGGTTGCTTTGTCTGAGTGTTTAAAGGTGTTAAATGTGAGGTTTAGGGTCCAGGTTGAATGTTGTGTACATACGTTGTGCATTAACAGACTTTGGCCTTTTATGGGCTCTGTTTCAGACATTCCTCATTTAAACAACACAACATCATATATGAAAAACATGCACCTTACCCAACACAGTATGGCCATGTGCAAACATGCAGACTCCTGTAGCACCAGTGCCACACTTACACTTCATAACTGCATATATGCTTCTTTTTTTTATCTAAAAGAATCCATCTGTGCAAAAAAAAAAGAAAAAGAAAAAAGACTCAAAACAGGTCTCCAGTCAGAACAAAAAATATGCAAGACATTAAGCACATTCATGCCAGTCCACAAGTTCAAGCAAAACAAGCGTCAAAGCAATGACAGGTGTGTGAAGCTCTAGATTTCTTAGCATGTTGAGGCAGCACACATAATGTTATCAGTGTGAAGGCTAGTGCTGCACAGTGTCAGGATCAACTTTCACTGGGTTGTTGCTTTAAAGTTGCTTTAAAGCAAGTCAGCTAGAAATACACTGCGCTAACAGTAGCTTTATTAGCTGTCATTTCTGCCTGCTTAGAAATACTCATTAGTCAGAATATGAGAAACCTGCTTTTATCTACCTGTGTCTGATGTCACCGTCCCACTTTTTTTTAGAAATTAGACAAAAAATCCTCCACAGTTAAGAATGTAATCTGCACATGTGCCGTGCAAGAATGAGAAGCTGTTATTCACAATTAGTGCTTCACCTGAAACAAGCCTACAGTAAAATAAACAGTAGATGGTAGATATTGACATTTAATTAATCACTGAAGCACTTCTTTTCTCCCAGGAAGTGTTGTGATCAATTACAGATAAAATTCATATACAATCAAAATGAAGCGGGGAAGTAGGGATAAAACTGAACAAGATGTCTGAACCACAGCTGTCTAACTGGGCTGTTTGTTTTTTATGAAAGCTGCAAGTGGTTTAATTCATGCAGTGTAAACAGGAGTCATCTCAATACTCTCAACTGTGAATTACACTTGGTTAGACCCGTCTGTCACACGCATAGAAAAGATAATATAGCCACCCACTGGTTACTGGTTTTGAGGAATATTGTTTTGAAACCTTCAATTCAGCAGTTCACTGCATTACTGATTCAGAATGGGTGCAAACCCTGTGAGCTTAAGCCTGTTTGGACTATCCCATGCATCATGAGCTTTAGATTTGGAAGTGTTCACTGCACAGGCAGTTCCTTTATTTAACATTATACTTGGGAACTGCTTTTTCAATTAATAGTATACACACTATTATTCATAGGATAAGATAAACTGCATCTGTCCTAAAAGTTGGGAAATGACTGTGTTACAGCAGCCAAAACATGTCATTTGATGATGTCATACACACTGTGAGATCATGAAATGCTGTCAGCTTTATCAGTCGCTTTTGGGACCCACAGTCACTGATGGTGTTCAATGTGTACTATATTTCACGTTTACTACAGCCTTGTATCAAAGATGTGAAGACGTTTTTATACACGAGGAGAAAAGCTGTTCTGACTAGTAATCGAAGACACAAAGTTCATCAGTAATAAAATATCCATCCATTTCTTCTTCCGGGGGGTTGAGGGGTATGTATGTCACAAGGCTAACGCAGAGACACAGACAACCATTCACACCTCTGGTCAATTTAGAATCACCAGTTGACCTAGCCCCACTAACTACATGTCTTTGGACTGTGGGAAGAAACTGCAGTACCCGGAGAAATCCCTCACAGACACGGGGAGAACATGCAAACGCCACACAGAAAGGTCCCAGTGGTGGATTAAAACCCAGGACATTCTTGCTGTGAGGCAACAGTGCTAACCGTCATGCCATCGTGTTGCCCCAATAATATAATAAGTAATAAAAAATTTTTTGTCTTGATAATGCGCATAAACGAAGGATCTGGCTGATGAACAGCTGCTGTGACATAAGCTATATCCTATATTTGTGGGATTGTGGGAGGTGTTGCAGCAAAAGCATGTAAAAAAAAAAAAGGTATGTACTGCCACTGTATGCTTTCCTCTTCCTTTAAAGCATTAAGGAAAGACAGTCAGCACACAGAGTTCAGTGTTTATGCACAAAATTCTTCTTTCATATTTCTGTAAACATTGCTTTGTTTAGATCACAATGTTTATTTATGATTAATTAGAAAGAATTTGTGCTTTTGCAATCAGAAAATGATCTGTGAGGCACCAAATTTGTCTTAGCACGAATCCTTTCAGCAGCAAACACAATGAGAATACTGTAAAACCTCAGTTTTATGAAAAACTCCTGCCATTTGCCAAAAAAAAGGAGAAAAAAAATGTCATGAAGGGAATCAGAGCTTTGGATTTTAACTTGACTTTGAAAATAAGATAGAGGGTGTGGCCTTCAGAGCTTAATATACAAACACACTATCCTAAGGGATTTGATACCATCTTGTTGCTGCAGTAAAAAGAAAGTTGTCAGTAAATTTTGGGGAGAATATTAGTATTCTTCTGGCTGGACTTCCTCTGGGAAAATTTCTGCCTATAGCCAACGTTCAACTCCATTAACCCAACAGTTCAATCACCCAGATCACTCTCTAGATGACAGAACAGGCCATTCTTGGAGAGGTCTCGCATTATTATACACACCAACTCATTCTGGGCCTGAGCCTGCTTCGCTCTCCCCCATCTGCTTGGAAAAACAGCTGCTGCAGTATGTAATACCACTGATGAGGAGTGGTGCTTAAAGATTTCCTACTGTAAAGACGGGGGTTTGGCCCTATACACGTCCCTCTTTTGAATCAGCAGGTTGAATTCAGCTGTGAAAAAGTGAGAAGCCTAACATCCAATCACCTCTGTGCAGGCTCTGGCTGTATTTGAACACTGCAGGCCAAGCAGTTGCATTCCACAGGCCATGTGACTCAGTTTCCACATGCAAAACAAAACCACACAGTTTGATCCTCGAAGGCTACTTGAGCTCTGATACATACAAGAAGAAATCTATAATCCTGCACACATAGGTGTCTGAACAGGTCAATAATGAGATTATGAGCTTGCATGAGCACAATTATAAAACTGGGGTAAATACAAGAATAATCTTTTTAGATGCAAGGCATTAAAATCTGACAGAAGAGGTGATAATGGGTGAGGTGTATCACAGTAGGTGACAAAAGAGGTTCACTTAAATAAAAGATGACTTATTAAGCATGAACCAAAATGCAAACATCAAAGTGGGATGATGGCAAGTGGAGTGGAAAGAGAGAGAGAGAGAGAGAGAGAGAGAGCAGTTCATTGGGGGGCCTGCTTTTATGGTCTGGAAGGCCCAGGTGAGCTGCATCACCTGAAGACCCTCTCATGTCAGCCAGTTATCAGTGAGGGTAGGTCAGATCTTCCTTGAGAATGTCACAGCTGATATAAAGATCTAGGTTATGTATTTGTGTCTTTTATTTTCAGATAATATTAATTACAAGCAGAAAAGACAGGTGATGCTCAACAAGTAACACATGATCACACGTGTCTTCCTGTAGAGGTGGCTGTGAACATAATGAGTGAATGCTGCATCTTTTGTCTCTAAAATAAAACTTCAGCTCAGGCAACTGGAAAAAAATAAAATAAAACTGTGGTTATGAATCCCTTTCCTCATATACAAAGTCTTGAATAATCAGACCCTGGTCCCAAAGACCTCGTAGTACCTTATTATTCCAGAAGAGCACTTTGCTCTCAGACCTACTTGTGGTTCCTAGAATTTTCAAAAGTCGAATCAGAAGCAGAGCCTTCAGCTTTTAGGCCACGTTCCTGTGGAGCCAACTCCCAGTTTGGATTCAGGAGACAGACATCCTCTCTATTTTTAAGATTAGGCATAAAACGTTCCTTTTTGATAAAGCTCGTAGTTAGGGCTGGATTATGTGACTCTCAACCCTCCTTTAGTTACTTTGCAATAGGCCTGGGCTGGTGGGGGGCCCCCCATGATACACTGAGGGTTTCTTCTTTACTCACCTCTTTTCACCCTCCATGTGTTTATACACCACTCTGCATTTAATAATTAGTATCTACTAAATTCTGGCTTTCTCTCTCCCATAGTCTGCCTTTTGTCTTCTCTCTCTCTGCTCTCTTCTCTTTCCCCTCACCCCTTACCGGTCGTCGCAGATGACTGCTCCTCCCTGAGCCTGGTTCTGCCAAAGGTTTCTTCCTGTTAACAGGGAGTTTTTCCTTCCTTTCTTTCTAATATTGTAGGCCCTTAACTCACAATGTAAAGCGCCTTGAGGCAACTGTTCTTGTGAACTGGCGCTATACAAATAAAACTGAATTGAACTGAATCAAACTGGTTCTCCTACTCGTTCTGTTCAAATCAAATCTCAGTAGCAGTACCTTTACATGCGTCTCTGGCTTTAGTCTCTTATTTCTGAAAAAAAAGTTTTTGGATCACATGCCTGCCTTGAGGTGAAAGTGAAAAAGCGGAAAAGCTTTTCACTTAGTCTTCAAAGCACAAAAGGACATGTGTGACTTAACATGCTGCTAATTCTCTTCCTGTGTCATGTTTCCTTCATCCGTTGCACCGTTGCATTGTAGGATAAGAGTAGATTGCCAATATAAATTCCTAGTAACATCATAAAGTCACTGAAAAAAAATGGAAGTTGAATTCTTTGTAAACTCTCCTTTTTTCCCCTTTATTTATTTTTTTTAATTTTACTTCTGATTTGGACCAGTTTCACTGATGCCCACCTCTGTGTAGAGAACACTGCAGCCGCAGACCAGGCTTGTCACATTTAGTGTCGGTCCAGATCCAAACGGGAGCAGGAACAATTTGTGGTAGGCCACCTCATTCGGAAAAAGCCCTTACTTTAATTTAGAATTTGTTCAATTTCAGGCCTGCAAAAGACTGGCGACCTGTCCAGAGTGTACCCCGCCTTTCACCCTAACACAGCTGGAATAGGCGCCAGTCCCCCCCCCTCCCCCCTTCCAACCATGAACTGGATAAGCAGAAGAAAACAGATGGGTGGATGTTCAGTGTAAACTTTTTGCTTTTTGTATTATTTCCATGATATATGAAACATTGCTGCTAATGAGCAGCTGTTTCCAATGATGTAATTCCTGAATGCTGCAAAAGAATAAAAACTTAAACAGAAATTAGGTCGCTGACATCCAGCAGAGCTGAGTCACTAAATAGCTTTCACGTCTAAATGGTAGCAAAGAAGAAGCGAGCAAACTAGCACCAAAAAGTGACGCATTTATTACATCAGCCCTTTCAGATTCTTGTGACCTGTTTGTTAGAGTACACTTTCCCTTCCTAGCTGGGAACAGTCTGGTCCAGATGTTTAACCCGACCATGTATCATAATCACTGGCTGAGCGGGAGTCGGGAGCGCAGTGAGGAGAAGGAGGCATGTGTCTACATGTGTGTTAAAAACAGATCCCCACATATGTTCGCCTCATTATCGTTCGGCTGGAGCTCACTCTGCAGGAATGCAGAGCAGCAAACACATGTCCACCTCCAAACCCCGGGTGACATATTAGCAAACACGCACACATGCATAGACTCTACACTTTGTGCCACCCAGCCCCACTTCCTCTGGCCCCATCACATCACCCTCCACTCCACAGCCGGACCTCCACAGCAATCAGACTGCTTTTGTTTACGTACACTACAGGGAGAAAAAAATAATCTGCCTGGACATTTAACTGACACAGAAAAGATGCCATAGAGTCAGTGGAGAGATGCTTCTAATGAAAAGCACATGACTGGATCTGAGTGCAGTCATCTAAACAATGGCAGTGTGGGTGGGACACAAAGAGGAGATGCAGTTATGGCTGGGATTTCCCTAACAGAGGTCCAGTGTTCATTTCTCAAAGACTTCAGATACAGAAAATCATGCCTGTGCATACACGCAAATATGCAAACGTGTCATGGTACCCTTGTAGTCATGTATTTATTTATTTATTTATTTATGTTTGCTGTATTTTTCTCAGATCTACACACTCATCATATGGTGTGACAAAAACGAAGTAATAACAAACTGTAAAACAGTTCAGGCACATGAAAGAGACTGTGGTCTTTCAGAAGGAATTAAGATTAAATCTCTCTGGCTCCAAGCCAAGCTGACGGGGAAAAAAATAACCACTGTGACCTCCAGAGGGAAAGAAGCCAGGGAACAAACCCAACAGGCAGGCTTGTCCACCAAAGGAGAGAGAGAGCGAGGGGAGGGCTAGGGACGAGAGGAACAGAGGAAGAGCAAGAGGGAGGGAGGGGAAGGAAAAGAGTGAGAGAGGCAGAGAGAAGAAAAGACACAAAACTTGTGACTTGACAAAGAGGGCAGGTACCAGAGGCAGGTAAGACCCTTTATTTGTTGTCTCCACTGGGGGCTGTTTTTGGTGGGACCTGATGAGTTAAGATAAGAATGCAGGCAGGAATCTGTGTGTGTGTGTGTGTGTGTGTGTGTGTGTGTGTGTGTGTGAGAGAGAGAGAGAGTGTTAAACAGAGAAGCCAAAAGAGGCAGAGAGGGAAGTGTTTATGGACAGAGGTGGAATCCTGGCACAGGCACAGCTGGGCCATGCTGATGAGTTTCTATAGAAACAGTTTGCCGTACAAAGTGGTACTCTGTCCTCCAGGGAGCTGCCACACACTGTGACTCTGCTGCATTTCTCTGCTACTGCACGCTCACCTTGATTTCATCTTTTTCCATCATTGAGGACAGTGGGGACAGTTTCCACTGCAGTTAAGTGAAAATATGCAGACTAGAAGAGCTTCAGCTGTGCTTTTACTAAAAAAAAGCCATATTTTTGCTCTCAGATGGCTCCTTGGGGGTTTTAGAGGCGCTGCACAAATGGATTTTTGGCTTACTCTGTGGTGAATTCAGATGGATGCTGTTCCTACATGGGTGTTAACCAACAGTTTGAAAAAGCTGAAATGGAACATTCTGGAAATTAAAAACAAGCATGCACTTGAAAAAAAAAAAAAAGTACAATCACATGATGTGCTGATATTTTAAGAAGGTTTGCAGTGTGTGAAGAATTGAACCCAAAAAAAAACAGCAACCTTGAGCTGGCTGATGATGATGTGTGCAAAGAAGCAGGAACAACAGTTTCCAGATTTCTGGTCCTGAGTCTTCTACTCTCAATCCTGTTTATATTCTAACTACTTTTGTTTGGTTTCTTAATAAATGCATTATTTTTTTCTGTTAGTGCATCTTTCTAACTCCATTGTAGCTCATTTGGAGTTTGCATGGATACGCAGATCTAAGAGAAAAAATATGGAGATATATATTTATAATATAGATCAGCTTTTGTGGTTATGGTGCTCACAGACAGGTCTTTTTTTTTTTTTTAAATCTGATTCAGATAAGTGAATTTGGCTGTGTGTGATGTAACTCTTAGTCAAGGCTTCTTTTTTAAGTGGTTTTACAAAACGCTAGTTTTTTATTGTTAAAGGAATGACAGTGGCTGTTCTGCCAAACAACAACCAAAAAGGACTGGAAGGAACTCATCAGTGATGACTTTTAAGGATGAGATTGTTTGAATATATCCTAAAACTCACACTTTTCCAATGACTTTCTACTTTTCCATTAACCAAATAAATTAAGAATAGTCTATTTCTTTTTGTAATATTTAACCTTAATTTCACCAGTACTTGCATATATCTTTTTATCCCTTGTAAACGGCTTTTGAGAACATAATACCACCACTTAGTAGGTCCACTTCACATGGTCTTCATCAAGTCCAGTAAAACAAAAGTATCTGATGTTTAAATATGCAGATCCAATTAAAAGTCAACACACTTTTTTGTTTGTTTAAAAGTTTTAGTACTTTGCCACAGAGTATTTGTGTCATGTACTGCAGTGATTTCTGTCCTGCTGCTGTAAGTGTAGTTCTTATTGCTGATAAATAACAGATTAACTCATTGAGGTCATAAATAACAAACTGGTGAATCAGCCATTGTAGACACTGAATCTTTAATTGTTTGCCAAATCTCTGGTCATAACAGCAGTATCAGAGGAAGGAGAACTGGCTGTGGTTTTGAACAACAGGCTGCAAGGCTCTGAGAGGGGAAATGTAGGGCAGTGCCAGGGAACGCTGTCAGAGAAATGTTCCGATTTGTTATTTCAGGCATTCTGGATATGAAGCTCATTCCTGCCTGGTGATTTATATGTGACGCTTATCAAACTGGGCAAAGGCTTTCTGAAGTCAAGCAGAGTGACTGGAAACAAATGGTGCATCTGCGATGAAGGATTATATTTTACCAAAGCTACGTGATGATTATTGACAGGATGAAAAGAGCAAAAATAAACGCATGTTCTGCATAATCTAAAAATTTAGCATGACATCACCATGGCCTTAAAAAAGGATCAGTTCACTTTGAAAAATGAATGCCTGCAACGGTAAGCTAAACAACCGCATGTGTGTGTGTCTTTCAGTCTCAGTCTGAGGTCATTTCCTCATCAACAGACAGTGATGTGAAAAAGCATTTGCTTCCTTCCTGATTTCCTAGTTTTTTGCATATTTGACACATTTCAGATCATCAAAGACATGTTAATATTTGACAACGATTACCTGAGTAAATACAAAAGGTAGTTTTTAAATTATGATTTCATTTATTAAGGGGAAAAAAGCTAGGATTTTGGCTAGGCCAGTCAAAAACCTGCATTTTTTGGGGGGGTTGCCATTCAGAGGTAGGTCTGCTGGTGTGTTTTCAGATCATTGTCCTTCTGCATAACCCAAGTGAGCTTGAGCTTCAGGGCACAAATTGATGGCCGGACATTCTCCTTCAGGATTTTCTGGTAGAGAGCAGAATTCATGGTTCCATCAGTTACAGCAAATCTTCCTGAAGCAGCAAAGCTTAACTAAGGGGTGGTTCAGGTCGTCTGATCCAGCCCTAACTATAAGCTTGATCATAAAGGAAAGTTTTAAGCCTAATTTTGAAAATAGAGAGGAAGGTTTCTTCTGAATCCAAGCTGGGAGCTTGTTCCACAGAAGAGGGGCCTGAAAGCTGAAGGCTCTGCCTCCCATTCTACTCTGACGTATCCTAGGAACCACAAGTAACCCAGCAGTCTGAGAACGAAGTGCTCTATTGGGGTGATACGGTACTATGAGGTCTTTGAGATAAGATGGGGCCTGATTATTCAAGACCTTGTATGTGAGGAGAAGGATTTTAAATTCTACTCTAGATTTAACAGGGAGCCAATGAAGAGAAGCCAATATGGGAGAAATCTGCTCTCTCTTTCTAGTCCCTGTCAGTACTAGCTGCAGCATTTTGGATCAGCTGAAGGCTTTTCAGGGAGCTTTTAGGACAGCCTGATAATAATGAATTACAGTAGTCCAGCCTAGAAGTAATAAAGTACAAGAACTTCAGTTTTATCAGCAATACGTAACTGAACGAAGTACTTACATAA
>JAMQGT020013549.1:0-62636 GCA_024447675.2 Pterophyllum scalare
TTTTAACCTACTCATTCAGCTACGTATTGCTGACTTATCATTTCAGTGCAGTCTAATTTGTCTAGGTTTTAGAGATCAACACATTGATACACTGCCCTCCTCAGGTAAAAGAATGGGATTTATGGGTGTGGCTTTCACCTCATTTCTTTAGTGTTCTTTCTTTGTGCTACGCAGGTTTTCATGAAGAAACTGAAATTTTTAAACTATTCAAATGCTGCTGGAAACATCAACAACGTACTATCTCTAAAATATTATTGATGTCAGCTATAAATGTTATAATGAGTGTATGTCACATATAGTGTTCGTTATATTATCTCTGTGACAGAGAACATTGTGGTGCTAATTGCTGTCATATATTTCTATTTATAATCACAATAGATTATCATTTACATTATAATAATCTTACAACTCTGCAGTTCCCCTCCAACCTATTGAGCTCTAAGCCTTTGAACTCACTGTTTAATTTCTAAGGTTTTATATACAATATCAGGACATATTAAAAATATCTATTCCTTTCCAGGTCTTAAAATTAGGTAAATGCATTCTCATTTGATTGACTTCAACAGTCTTTATCAGTATCATTGTGGAGGGATTTTGGTCCACTTCTCTTCACAACATTGTTTCAGTTCGTTGAGTTTTGAGGGAATTTGTCTATTCTCAGCTCTCTTAAGGTCTCTCCACAGCATTTCTGTCAGGTTGAGGTCTGGACATTGACTGAGCTATTGCAAAACTCTTTGATTCTTTTCTTTTTCAGCCATTCTGTTGTAGGCTTTGGTGCTCTGCTTGGGATCATTATCCTGTTAGATGACATAATTTATGCCAAGCATGAACTTTAACATTTAACATGCAAACTGAGGCCTGTAGAGTCTCAGCTGTAGCTTTTGGGGTTTTTTGCAGTTTTTCTGAGCACTGTAAATTCTGACCTTGGGGTGAATTTGCTGGGAGGTCCACTCCTGGAAAGATTGTAGCACTGTGTTAAACACACCTGAATACTGCAGACCTGGAAACTGCCAAAGCTTCTGCTCTTATAGTGGTACCCACACTTACTGATGATCAGTTAATAAGTTGTATTTGATTAGCAGCACCTGGCTGCTACTTACCTACTTAATTCCTTTGGAAGCAGTAAATAAAAGTGTGTATAGAAAATTATAAAGTTTTTGAACCTCTAATTAAACAATGTTTATAACTGAATGCAGCAGCAGTTTTCACAGACTGCTGCTGCATTGTGGCATCATTTTTATTACATAAATAAAGACCTGATGCAGTATGTCATGTTCTGTATTTCCTCTGAGGTTGTATTTTCCTAATTTTAAGAGATGCTAAGGGCCAGATTATTTTTTCTGATGTTCTGATATGTAAAACCTTAGAATTTAAAGAGGAGGTACGTTCTTTTCACTATGACTTTATTTAATCAGTCAATCACATTACAGCAATCATCTGAAGTTCATACCAAGCATCAGAATGAGGACAAAAGGTGATTTAAGTGATTTTGAAAGTGTCACGGTTTTTGGTACCAGACATGTTGGTCTGAGTGTTTCAGAAACTGCTGTGCTACTAGAACTTTCCCGCACAACCATCTCTTTACAGAGAATGATCTGAAACAGAGCAAATATCCAGTGAGTGGCAGTTCTGGGTGAGAATGCCTTGTTGATGCCAGAGTAGAATAACCAGACTGCTCTGAGCTGATAGAAAGGCAACAGTAGCTCAAATAGCCAGATGCTGCAACCAAAGTATGCAGAAGAGCATCTCTGAATACTCAGCATGTGGAACCTTGAAGCAGATGGGCTACTACAGCAGCAGAAGACCCCATCAGATGCCACTCCGATCTGCTACAAAACTGGACAATAGAAGATCGGAAACACTTGTCTGGTCTGATGGGTCTTGATTTATGCTGCGGCATTTGGATGGTAGGGTCAGAATTTGGCATAATCAACATGAAAGTATGGATCTATTCTGCCTGGTATCAGTGGTTCAGGCTATTGGACCATATTTGGGAGTTAAGATTATAAACTGAAACCAGTATAAAATCATAAAACGGACTCATCCTAAAGTTTCAGGATGGCCTATATGTTTATACAGAATGATGAGTTACACACTGAACACAGTGAATATTTTAAGCCTAAAAACATATTATTTGTTTTTAACAGTCTATGTTGATTAGATTTCCTCCATCGCCTTTTATCTAGTTTGTTGTTCTTCCCTGTCTTCACTCCTTACTCTCACCATTTGCTCCTGCTATCATGAACCTCTCTCTGTCCTCTGCAGCTTCTCGGTGACATGGGACATTTAGACAAACTGGAGCTATGTTGTTTGGACAGTGTTTCCTATTAAATGGCCCTTCCTTTATATTCACACATGGTGCATTTCCAGTCCCAGAGCAATTATACACATGGCTACACTTGGAGCTAAAGGAACAGGCTGAATCTTTATCACCAGCCAAAGAGCAGCACTGTGACTTCTACTGAGCCGCCTGCTTTCTGTGCTTGTGACTCCATTCACAGTCAAAGAAGAGGGGATATTATGTTATTCACAGAAAAAAAAAGTTAACATAGACCTCAATTTGCATTTTACTAACCATATTCTCGCATAAACTGCCATCTATTACACCTCTACCTAATCAGTATTAGTCAAGATTGTCTAAGACTTACTGGAAACGGTGTTTGGTTAAGACAGCTTAAAATAGATTACCTTAAGAAATACGGTAGTCCAAGGATCATTATTTAGTTGTTTCTATCATTTTGGTTTGATTGTTTCAGGTTATCTTACTTCTGGAATATATCTTGTATTTTCCTGCCTTATTCAGGTCTCTATGAGGACATATCACATGCTTCTCATAGCTCCCGATGGCATAAAATAACCCAATGTTCATGTGCCTATATCTTAATTTGGTTGTCCTGCATTAGCTTTCTTTGTTAGGAGTGTGAATCTAAAAATAATAGCATTCACTGAAATGATCTAAATATGGTTCAGCAGTCCTGCAGCCAAAATTCCATCTAATGTGTAGAGCATCTTTATTTAATGGTCTCCAAATCACAGTGAGTCTTTCACAGGAAGGAAAACCTTGCTCTGAAATGGCTGACATTGCCCTTTAACAGTCAATTCCTTCCTGATATTTCCAGGTCTAAGTAATGTCAGAAAATCTGGCAGTAGCTAAGATGAAGGCAGGACTTTTGAAGATGAGGAAAGATGTTTGAACCTGCTCCCTCTTTTCAGTGTCCCAGTGGGGAGTGTATATGAGAAGGCAAGTCATGTATTATTTACAGTCAAATCCGACTTTGTGCTTGATCAGAGCTTGATTGAGAGGATCTCTGACTGGCTTTTCCCCCCTTGTGTAAAAATGTGAACGTCTGCTCACAAATGAAGGTGAACTTATGACCTACACAGAGAACATGGTCTACACCTTCATACACTGACTGCAAAGTGCAGGGCATGCATTACACTCCTCTGCTGTCATGTACACGGACAGGCTATGTCATTAGAATACTTCAGAAACATTGCTCTAATATACATCATTTACCTGACAGCTGTGGGATAACCTGCAGTCCATGTGGAGGTGCTTTAAGCACTAATAGACCCAAGCATGTGAGCAGTGGTAATGTGTCAGTACCAAGGGGACCGGTGTTTTAGCCGACCTCTAATTAAAGCAGAAACTCCAGGCACTGTGCTCTTTACTGTTCAGCAAACGAGCCATAGCTAATATGCTCCTTAAGTCATTAGCAGCTCTGATTTGTCACCACACCACCTTGTTAACAGAACAGGTCATCACAGTCCCACAACACCATGCTCGGGTGTGAAGCGATCCCTCGAGGAGTCTTTTATCAAATTACTGTACTGAAAAAATACTCATGTTTCTTCATTGTTTGTTGCACAATATAAATGTGCACATGTGCAGTATCTGATGCATATCCAGCAAAACAAATGAGAAAAGGGACTAAACTAGGCATCAGTATTTACTGGGTAGCAATCCATTATTCCAAACTAGGTGGTTCTCTTGTATTTAAACCCTGACATGTTGTGACACAAAAGTACCTGAGGAAATCAAGAGATTTGTTCAGGTGGTGTATTATTATCGGTTATTATCAGTCATCAGAAATACTGTTTATGTGTCATTTATATCAGCTCATCATTTATACTCTGGATATTGGTCAGAGGCAAACCCTCTATATGCAACAGAGTGACTGTTGGTCAGCCACAGAGAATCAAAAAGCAATCAATACAAGAAAGTGGCTTTCACCTTGATTCATGTAATCAGGGTTCTTGGTAAAATTACTGCACTTAGTTTAAAAGGAAAAGCAGTCCCTCCCTACTGCAATTTTCCATCACCAAACCATTTCTTTTTTGTATCAGTTAAGCTTTTAAAAGTTTTTATGTCTTAGTTTTGTAGTCTTTCTGTGTGTGGTGTTGCATGTTTCACAGATCTTCCTTTAAGAGCAGCGGTTTTCAGAGATGTAGGTTACAAAGTGTGAAAGTGTGAAACTGAACACTTCAAGGTATGGATGGTTTTTGTTTTGCTTTTTTTTTTTTAAACTTTAGAAAGATTACCCTTTGTTAGTGGTTGTGTCCAAAAAATGATGGCGTGAAGTTCTCAAAATATAAATCTGTTTCAAGAGTGTGACGAGCTACAAGTCTAATTTAATCCAAAGCCATTAAAAGAACTCGCAGTGGCACTCCCTCTAGTTATATTTGTCACATAATGTATGATCAGCACAACATGAGTGCATTTTACCCCAAAAACACTGTTTACTGGTTGCTGTACTGCTGCACATTTGGAAAAAAAAAAAAAAAAAAAATATATATATATATATATATATATATATATATATATATATGTGTGTGTGTGTGTGTGTGTGTGTGTGTGTGAGAGAGAGTGTGTGTGAAACCTTTAGAGGCTCTAGAGGGCGCTGCAATTAATTATCAGGAAACTGTCCGAGTGACATCATAGACTGTATTTAAAAGATGGACATAGTCACAGTGACATTACTCATTAGGGGAGGGCCATTTTGATTGTGGCATTTTGTAGTAGACATCTGTTTTTTTTAAGTGACTATGATGCCAGCAAGTTTGATTATTATTACTTTACGCATATTAGTCAGGTAAAAATTATCCATAAGGCAACAGCACCATGGACAAATATGGTGGAGAGATCAAGTATAGCTGTTTGAATTTCCTGAGGTGAAGCCAGACAGTTAGAGGTGTTAGTACCCACCTGTCACTAAGAGTGGCTACACTTTAGTATTAATTTCAGTGGCTGAGTTTAATAATGACACTCCCCCTTTTACAGTTGTCACAAAGGAGGAAATTAGCTAAACCGTCTTTCTGCTGTTGACAAACCTGAAATCCAGCCATTTCAGTGAAGTGCAATATCAAATCCGTACACTTCTTACCCTCTCTTTCTAAATTCTTCTTCTTTTGGTTGCTCCCTTTAGGGGTCGCCACAGCGGATTGTCTGCCTCCATCTCAGCCTGTCCCTCGCGTCTTCTTTGTCTTTATGTCCTCCTTCACTACATCCATGAATCTTCTCTGTGGTCTTTCTCTTTTTGTCCTGCCTTGCAGCTCCATATTCATGATCCTTTGTCCAGTATATCCACTATCCCTCGTCTGCACATGACTAAACCATCTCAGCCTTGCTTCTCTAAATTTGTCTCCAAACTGCTCAGCCTGAGCTTAACAAATTTATGAGGCCACCTGTTCTGTAAAAACAAGAAAAAACAAATATTTTAGAATCTATTAGGCAAATAACAAACTGAATTCAAGCTTTTATACCCAAATTTGACTCCAGGTACACTGGAAAGCATAACATTCAACTACTAAAACTAATTTTTCTGTCCAGGAATGCAAGTAATTAACTGACATCTTAATCAAAAAGACATAATGTGTTTTACTATTTTAAATAATAAATTTGTGGAGAGCAACAGTAATTCTTATTTAGCATTAAAAATATAATTTCCATTAAAAGAGCTTGGGTATGGATTACTGGTGGATTACAGAAACATAAAAAGGATTTAGGAAATCACCGATACTGTTAATTTAGGGCAGCTGTGGCAAAAATCTTACATTGGGTGGTGGTCTAATAAATTTTTAAAGTACTGTACTCATTTCCAACCCTGTCCTCCTGGTCACTCCCAGTGGAAATATTAACATGTTTAACTCTGCCATCTAAAAAGCCTTCAGAATCTTGTTGCACTGTACAATAAAAAATACCTCCTCTGCCCCTTACTCTACACTCTGTTAGTTCAGCTGCCTCAGTTTGTCTAGATTAATAAAAAAATTTATTCAAAAATAAATGAAAAAAGATGAATCGCCTTCAGACATGCTTCTTATAACTGTGTTCATGTCTGAACACAAAAAGAGGCCACTGAGTAATTCTGTTTGAGAGTAAAAAGACTGCAGAAAGGTCTGTTTAAGATTAGCTGAGCCTTACAGTTTGATGACATCACTGTGATAACTAATGTGGTCTAAAGCAATGCCGTTCAGATGGGAACACCATTCTGTTTATTATCTTCTTTTTACCATCACTCACAGATCGTCAGTGAAGCATAAGAAAGAGCCATGGATGGACAAATGCTGTCACACCATGCAGGCTGTATTTGAATAACAAATTTACGTAAAAAGCAGGTTACCTTCAAGCTACACTGTACATTGATTTTGTGTTAAATATGCATTCAGAAGATTTATTGTCCTGCTTCAAAAGCTCTGGGAAGTTGGACAAATGCCACCAGGAAACAGTTTATCCTGTTTCTCACCCCTCCTTCTTGTCAACGCACGAATTTACAATCAAGATAATCCATCACTGTGCCACCCACATATTGCAAAAAAGATATTAAACTTACAGTGAATGTATTCCCAGGGATTGAAATGAAAATAAAATGCTGATTAAGCATTTGTGAAGGTTAAAAAGGAGGAGACTGCAGGTGCAACACCTTATAACTTCCATTCATCCATTTTCCTCCGCTTATCCAATTCAGGGTCGTGGCGGTGCTGGAGCCTCCCAGCTGCCATAAAGTGAGAGGCAGGGGACACCCTGGACAGGTCACCAGTCTGTTGCAGGGCAAAAACGTATTCCTGCAAAAATAATTAACTTAAAATGATGTCAGTTTCAGTGGTTTAACAAATGTGAAACAAGTACACCAGTACAGCATGCAAATAGGGTGATTAAGCAATCATAAATGTTATGATTTTTATCATCCTAGTAAGTTATCATATCTCACATAAACATTCTGCATTCACTATAAATTTAAGTACAGTCAACGAGGAGATGCATCGGGATAATGTGTTCTGTAAAGTTCACAGCTGCTAAATCAATTAATCAATTGATATGTGGGAACAGGTGGAAGTGCAGCAGAGGACGAGTTAAAACTAAACGGGACAAGTGGAAGCATCTTCAAAGCAAATACACAAAACACTTGTTGGTGTTTTTGCAGTTACAGGTACAGACAAGGGCATGATTATAAATTATTTTGTTTCCCTTATTTTTAAGCCAATAGCAGTAAAGATCATTTCAGATATTTTCCACTGGTCACTAACAGTTCAAATGCTAGAGAATAATATTAAATTGCTTTTTTGTAACTGGGGTTATGGGAGAACCTGATGTACTGCAAATTGGATTAATCATAGTTTAAGACAAGCAAACTAAACAAGGAAGTCAGTGGTTTAATCCCCGGCTTGTCTAGTTTGTAATACAAGAAACTGAACCCCCTGAAACTGCTCCTGATTAGTATTTCTGTGTGCATGATCGGAAATGCTGTCACACCACGAGTGTGTGTGGATGGGCAAATCTAAATTGCTTTGGCTAGACCAAAAGACCAAAAAAAGACTAGAAAAATGCAATCCTTTGACAGAGTGACAGACAGACTGAAGGATAGATAGATAGATAGATAGATAGATAGATAGATAGATAGATAGATAGATAGATAGATAGATAGATAGATAGATAGATAGATAGATAGATAGATAGATAGATAGATAGATAGATAGATAGATAGATAGATAGAATAGATAGATTTTGACAGGTAGCATGTTACATAACATAGACTATTGCAGGATTACACTGGCAAATCATTTCCCAGTCATACTGTGAAAACCCTTCTCATTTTTCCAGTTTGTGTGCAGATGCCAAGGCCTTCTCAGAAGGCTGTTGTCAAGGGCAACCCGTTCAGCCCCTCTGTCTGCTGAACAGATGCCCCTTTGGTCGTCCCAGAGGCTCAGATGTCACCATGCCAACTAGCAGGTGTCGTGTGTGCCAATGGGCAAGAGACTGGCATGACATCTTTTGCTGAGTGTGGAGGGGCACAGCAGGGACTGGACTGCATTTACACACAGGCTAATACAAAGAGGACGAAAGTTAGCCCAAAGGAAGCAAAAAAGCACTATCTCTCCATGTGAGAACTTTTTGCAGCTCTGATGTCACGTGTTGTTTTTTCCTTATTATTGTTTCTGGTATCTTTCCACTCACCTTACATCAAACAGCTTTGAAGCACATTTGATTTTATTTATGGGATTTGTCTGTGTTTTATGTTTTATGTTATGAGCCTAGTTCAAAGAGCTTTGAATTGTAAGTAAGACTAGAAAAGTACCATGGAATGTCAGTTTGTTTCCTTCAACCCATCACCAGTGGCATATACTCTATATAAACACTGCTGTATTAAAAGGCAGTGTACAAAACAAATGAGCTGTCCTAGGTGTTACACACCAGTATCATAACAAAGTGTTTGACATGCCGCCTTTTCTGTTGTAAAAGTTTTGCTACATTTTATTTGGGCTGAACACAGCACTACTTTCTCATTTCAGATCCTTCTCTTCCTGCCCTTATGTGTTTCCCACTTTTGTGATTGCCTGGCTCACCTCAGTATGCTGCACCTTAGTTTAATTGTCCTCCCTTTGTGTGTTGTAGGCCGTTCTTCTCTGGTTTTAGTCTTCAGCTCTGGCCAGCTCTATCTCTTCTCCTAGTTTTTGCCTCTGCCTGCTCCCTCCCTCTGGTTTTGTTTGACCTATTCGATTTAGAGTCTGCTTACTGAACCTTTCCTTTTTCGAGTGAAGACTTGAGAGTTTGAGAGCTTTTTAACCTATTCCTGGTCTCCAGAATCATGTGCTTGAGTCACTCTTTAAGGTAGTGCAGTTACACCCCTGAAAGTTTACTTTTTTCCTTTCACATTGCAACATGATTGATTATCTGCCACAGAATCACTGCCACAAGCAACCCTCATTTTACCCTAATGCAGCTGTGACACAAACATGCACTGTTTGAATATATTGGGAACAAAAGGAAATCTGAGGGAAGTCAGAACCTTGGTGACAGTAGAGTGCCAACCAACATGTAGAATTAAAAAAAACAAACAGTGGCGCAAATAGTATCACAAGTTATTAGAGATTATTATTTGGGCTGAATTATATTTATCCTTAAAATACCTCAGCTCACTAGCGTAACTTTGCTAGTTATTGCACTGCTTTCATCCACACTTCAAACTGCAGTATGAAGTCGTTTATAAAAGTATTATCTATTTGTGACAGAAAAACAATATTGGCTGCCACTGCCATCTCCATAGATTAACAGGTCACTGAGGATTTGCAAATGTCCTTTTCTTGCTAATTATTACTAAAACATAACTCTTGTGCTATGTGTAATTATTCAGGAGTAAGAGCATGTAACATTTGAACTTCACGTTGTCTTTCAAACGCACAGAAATTTAAATAGTTAGCATGCAAATTTTAAACATCAGTGCACAAGTCATCGTATGTATGTGTGTGTGTGTGTGTGTGTGTGTGTGTGTGTGTGTGTCTTCCATAAAATGGTATCTGTGATTATTCATGTCATTCAGAAGAGTGATTAAATATTCCTTATACCCTCAGAGCAGCGAAACAAATGAACCACAGCTACGTTCTAACAGGAGCTGACAGATCTTTTAAATAATGTTTATTTATCACCGGTAACATTTTTCAACCCACGTTTAGTCCCTCTGGCATGTGACCCCAACTGCCTCTAGCGGAGCAGTAGCTCCTCAACTGGCATTTCCGTTTTTGCTTTGTAAAACTTTGCAGAACTTTGCGCTCTGTTTATCTGGCTTCCTCCTCGTTCATCTTCAGATATAAATGAGAAACAAAGGAGGAGATAAAGGAAGGAGACCACTGAAAGTTGTGCAAAATTCTCACCAAGAGTAAAAAAGCAAAGAAAGAGTATAAAATATTAATTATAAAGGTTCCACTATGACAGAAATAATAAAAATGCATTATGTTGCCAACATTTAAATAATCACAATCCAACAGCTGAGAAGGTTTTGCAGAGAGTAGATTTAATGACAGCTCAAAAGAGATATGTTTTAAGTAATGGCAAGTATAAGGGCAAGTTAAATTGCAATTCAAGTGTATAAATTAATAAATGAATATATGAACATATTCATTAATCATCTGCATGGAGATACATTATTCACTGCTTTCTTTTTCTCTCCCCCCAACATCCTGCTAGAGATTCCATTATACTTTTATTAATACACAGTCTTCTTTTACCATTGCAAAATCAAAGCACTACTCTCTCCATACAAGATTTTACTTTCAAGAAATGTCAGTCTTACTTGGGGTCAAAGGTATAATTTTGCAAGTTGAAACCGGTATAAAAGCACAGCAGCAGCCACAGGATGAGGACACACGTGAAGCCTGTTGGTTGTAGTGGTGAAGAAAGAAGATTGTAACTCTTACTCCTGCTTACAATGATCTGAAACTCCTGCTGAGAAAGGATTGTATTTCAGCTGAGTCGAGGTAGGTGGCTACAAAGTAGCAGGTAAGTTAATCAGCCTCTGTCCAAACTCAGTATTTCTCACTGGACTGTAGTTTCTGTTTTGTTGTCTTTGTTGTCTTGCTCTCCGCATGCCTTTTTAATTCATTCACTGTCGACTCTACCTGACTCTGTTTTCAGTAATACTGCTCAACTAGAACACTGCACAATCAACCTTTCTTTACAGAGTTTAAGAACCCACATTTACAGGTTTCAAACTTTTTAAAAAAGCATTTCTTCTCCCACTCAAAGCCACACGCACCTCAAGCAGTGGAAGGATATCCTGCTCGCGTCACTTCATCAGGTCGTTCTTCTGTAACCTCAGTGAGACATCACTCTTATTGCCATCAAGGCAACGTGACTCGAATGTCTGTACAGATGTAGTTCAAGTGTTATTAATAAGCCCGCGTCGGCATTGCTGTGATTTCAATATATCATTTTCATAAATGCTACACTAATGAAATGAGTTTGCCTAAAAAGAAATACACATGAATACACATGAAGAGGGGAACAAAGAGAGTAGAAATCATTTGAATAGTTGCATTAGAATTGTATATTTATTTTCTATTAGATATGGTAAACAGTGCTTCTGCCTGCTATTCTCTGAATGTATTTAACCACGCTGTGACATGCATAAGACTAACAGATATGACAGCCCCCTCTTGAAAGATGCCATTAATAAACATGTGTAACATTAAAACAATCTCTGTGATTTTAGTTCAAACAGGATTGAACCCGACTGTGTGTGGAGGGCTAAACCTGACTAAATTAAAATTAAGCAATGTATAAATGATTAAATAAGTAAATTAATATGCCCCCAAAATTATACTTTAAAAAAACAAGTATATTTTAATTGATATGATCATTCATAAACAGATACAGCTGTTTTAACTTGTTTCTTATTTATTCACCCCTGTAATAATTCCAACATGTATATTCTTTATCAAGATATTTATTAATTTATTTGCTTTAAAGTTTATTTGTTCATAATTCCTGTTTTGTTTTATTTTACCGTTGCATTTCTCCCTTTATGTCCCCTCCTCTGTTTTCTTTTGCACTTCTTAATGCATTTCAAAAATTCTTTATTTATTAGCTGTTGTGGAGGGAATAAAAATAAAGGAAAAATTAAGAATAACTTGCATAGTGGAAAGGTCTTAAAGATTTTTACTCAAGGAAAATCTTTTTTATCATTTAAATAATTTTACAATATAAAAGTAATGTTAAATTTAAAGCAAAATAAGCCACCCTCATTAAAAAAACAGAAGAAACAGTCAGAAATAATAAAGTATAAAATTAGTTACATTAGAAACATTTCTTAATATCACAGTGACATCTTGTTAACTCTGTTTTTCTTTAACTCTGGAGGAAAACAGGTCTACTGTCCACACTAGGACAGACGTGAACCACAAACCCCCCGACCCCCCTCCAGTGACTTTGAAGCCCTGATGGCTGCCTCACCAAAGTACAGTGTTACAACGCTGCATAAGAAATGATATGCAAGAGGTAGAATTGAATATTCATGACCAAATCCTATCGGCTGTTTGCTCTGTAGCATTAATTAATTGCTTGAGGGGAAGCTAAACCCAAATACAGAGCTGAACCGCTTGGTGCTGAAACACAGGACGCCCAAAGAACAAGAAAGTGGTAAGTATGTAACTAGTGAGTGCTAACACAGTATGGATCTTTCAAATAACACAGGAATGTACTGAAGCATTTATTTAACAATTAACACGCGCCCACGCTGAAGTTTTAAGTGAAAGAAAAAAAAAGAAAAAAGGATGGTAAAGCTTCTGAGACTGAAAGTATCTCTCAGATAGGTAGCACAGTGAACCAAATCCCTCTTTGTTTAGGATATGTGGTTACATATGTGCCATTAAAAATGTATGAATATTCATGTGCGAAGATGACTAAAGAGTCCCAATCATCTCCTACACAGTTGCTCTGGCAGTTAAAAGCGAGCCGCTGAGAGGAGTTTCACTGTGAAAGACATTAGCATGCCTTTGAAACAAGAGACCTTGCGTATGAACAAGGGCTATCCATACACACTTTGGAATGTAATTTATATGCACAAACTGAGGTGTGAGGCCAGAGGATGTTAGAGGGGCAGAAGGGATCCACTCAATACAGGTGTAGCTTTCACTGGCCAACAATGTAATAACCATTTTTATACTGCCAGGGCCTCTTTACACATCGCTGAGTTCCTCTGAAGTTACAGACTGTATTGAAACAATCTCACCGCTAGAAAAAGTAATATCTGAGCTATACCGATAATTGGATGCTGTGCTTGTGCTTTCTTGTATCTCCTCTGTGATCTCTCAGGAGTATGTTGCCTCATCACAGAGATTTTGCTTAACGTTTCAAGCCTCACACAGAGAAATGTGTAGATTTTCAACTGTTTATTTGACGACCCGAGTTACTTTTTGCGCCACTGCCACCGGTGACCTATGTGCTCAGCCCTCTGAATTATGCATGGTGATTATGCGACGTAGTCCTCTGAATTGTAAATTCTCACAATTATACAGCCCATTGTCTATTCATTATTTCAAAACGAATGAGAAATTATGTAAAACTATCTCTAAAGAGGAAAGCAGCGTGTAATATGACTTGCCATATTGTTCATGCAATTCAAATACTTTGCTTTTTCTGAGAGTTGAAAGTAATCAGATTTAAATGAAATCTGACTTGCGTGTCATGTGGGATTACGATACATTTGGAAGATAAGCTATGATAACTCTACTACGTGCCGTGAGGTGAGAGCACTCAGGCAAAGAGTGTTTTCCAATTAACTTAAACCTCCCTCAAGGTTAAATATACAAGTGTTGACTGAGAGCCGAACTTATCTTCTTTTCTTGACCAGATGAGGATGATCTGTCTCGCAATGTCTCTCTGCAAATATAACAAGCACACAGGCTATCAGATCCAGCATTCGTTGGAGGTTCTGTGCCCATAATGCCTAAATTTACCCAAACTAGCAAACTGGACTCCAGGGGCCCCAAAATGTGTAACAAACTAGCTTTTTAAAAAATAAAATAAAAAAAATTCTACAATAGTTTTCCTGTAATTTTTCAGCTTTGCCGTGTAGAACATTGTTTGCTCAGAGTTTGATGTTGGCATGGAAATTTTTCTCTGCTCTCACCCTAAATCCATCCATACTGGTTACATGTTTCTAATCCACCTTTCCTCCACTGTGCTGAGGGTTGACATCACACTGAGTGCACCTTCTCTGCTTTACGCTCATTATAAAGCAAAACTATAAATACTACTCACTATACCTTAGACTCGGATAAGGTGACGGAGCACTTCTGTATAGTTCAAAACAAAGAAGGCAAGACTACTGTCTGCTACTGTACTTTTGTTTTAGGGGTGTTTGTTTAGAAATACAAAACTATAACTTTCTCCTCTCATTTCTATCTTATATGTATAACACTTTGAACATTTGCATATTTAATACATGTATAACAAAGTTAAACAGCTATTCCTTAAATGCAGAATAAGTTAAAGCAAAAAATTCATTTTTCAGTTTTAAAAAGTACAATATATTTATAATAGTAGTATTTATACTATTTATACAATTGGTTTAAATAAATGAATCAACTCCCGTAATGATCTGGTGCCTATAGTGTCCTGAGGCCCTGAGGCCGCATGTGGGGCCATTACATTTTTCTCTGTCTGCAGCTTACACTTCATTCTGCTCAATAAAAGTTTTTTCTGCTTTGTTAAACAACAGTAACTTTATTGTCTTACCCTGTAAATTTATTGTCTTCTCCTTGTACTCATATAAGGGTGCACTTTAAAACAAAAATTACTGTCTGTTTAAAGATGTGTTCAGTTTTTACAACTATCAACTATTTACAAATAACTTGGAGAAATTAAAATGCATCCCGAAAAAGGTCTCATGGGATTTGTAAGGGATGGAAAACGTTTCCACTGATTTGTCATAGGGTTTTTGGGTTAGTGTGCAGAGTTTTGAAAAATTAGTCTTTAGTTTAAAAACTAGTACCAAATCACCAGAAAAAGTGTGTAAAAGCTCAGCCAGTATACAACAAAGTGAGAAAGCACATCATATTGAGTAGAATGCAGGGTCCAGAGGTTAAAGACTGCACGCTGGACAGAACAATGCTGATGTAAAAGATGCGATTTTTATTAAATTTTAATGAGGCGTAAAAATAACTACTTTTAAAAAAAAAAAAGTTTTTATTTAAAGTGGAATGTTTTATGTTTTGAAACACATTTGCAAAAGACTTGTATGTCTTTTCTTTTCTTTTCTGTCACAAATTCACAGAAGTCAGTTCATTTTTTTTTAAATTTAGTCTAAAACATAGTGGCCTTGCTTTAAAAGACAGGGACTATGTCCACATCTTGCAGCATGACTCCTTCCTGTCCCTCCTCCTCCTTCTCCTCTTCCTTCCCCTTCTCAGAAAGTGTTACCCTCTCATCCTCTATCTCCCCTCATCCACTATTCTCCTCCTCACCTCCTGCTGCACTCCATCCCTCTGCTGAGCACAGGTATTTGTTTAGGAATCTCTCGGTGGAAATTATACTCCATCTCCGGCGCTCCCTATCAACACACAATTATCATGGGCAATCATGCAGAACAGCACTGAATTCAGCTGGGACTCCCACTCTGATGACATTACTGACTGCAAGGCCCAGCTACTGCTCCACACCTACATTACACTCTCTCTCTCTCTCTCTCTCTCTCTCTCTCACTCTCTCTGTCTCTCTCTCTCTCTCTCTCTCTCTCTCTCTCCATCAAACACTCACACCTGGACATGGATAGAGAAATGATTTATATATATATATATATATATATATATATATATATATATATATATATATATATATATATATATATATATATATATGTTATTAGGATTCCATTTAAACCAGGAACTCCACAAGATAAGAAATGTCTTTCTTAAGGGAGACTTTGCTGAAAAGACTGCTCGAACCTCAAACAGGATAAATCCTGTGATCTTATCTTATAATTTATTAGCATTTGCCCACCAACGCGGCCTCCTTTCGTGGCCAGTGGGGGGGGGGTGTCCTTCAGTGCAGCGTCTCATAAATCTGAACTGAAGTTGATGGACTCAGTATGAGGATAGTAATTTGAAATTTCAGAAATTTGGAAGTGTGAATCTCCATCATTAGAGTCTTCCACGAAGCCAAAGACAGTCTCGCAAATAATCAATGCCTTACATTGTATCACTCTCTCCTGCATTCTGAGGCAAAGCGCAGATGCATTTCCCTATGTATGATAAGTACATTATAAATCTTGAAAGGCACAGAGTTGATGCAGACACACGAGAATCAACACAGGAGTCCATTCAGATCCCGATCAAATGCTCCATTCATGAGTGAAATTACCATCCGTCTGTCAGCCAAGGTGTGAATTCTTTCATCTACAGATTCTACCTCTGAAGTTGTGATTAAATGCATAATGCCACATACACTCCAACCACAGACTCAAGATCAAGCAAAATGGGATTTCTGTCTCTCGGGGTGCCGTTTGGCGTGTAAATCAAGTGAGGCGGCAGTGCCATCTTGTGGTCATTTAGTTGAATATTTTATATTTTGATCCTGTGTCCCACAGAAAACTAAATAAGAGACTGTTAATGTGCTGAAGGGATGTTTAAAGAAGCAGTGTATCTCTTGGTTATTGTTAGTTTGAACAGCTTATTCATGCCAATGGGATCGCATGCTCTGCCACAGTACTCCAATTTTACGCATTTTACAGTTTACATCTCCTCTGCACAGGAAATAAATGGATTCTTTTCGCAGCTTAAAAGTCTTTCCTTTTTCTGCATTTAAACACGTAAATCCCATCACATTGCTTTGTAACAGTGACAAATGGATTTTAATCACCAGCAAAGCAGATCACAGACAATATATATGTATATGTTTAATAGCGTGTGTCACGATCTCACAACACACTCAACAACTTAGAGAGGAAGTGAACTGATGGTGTACAATAAAAGTGCAATCAAACTGTTGCCTCACTGGGAAACCTAAAAGCTTGCTCTGAGCCAATACTCTGGTCAAACCCAAGAAAATAGCACACTTTTTGGTGACAAATCAGCAAATTATATTATTTGATTATATTCTGAGATGCATTAGTGGTATCCTACTTTCACCTGATTGTTAAAAAAGCACCAAAACCAACAATGAGGTGACTCAAAGAAGGATGATATATTGAGATAGTGAAATACTGCTGGTTTTGGTCTTTCCATAAGCTTTAATCTTTGAAGTGATGCAGGAAAAGAGCTGACAGAAGTTATTTCCCCAATACTGACTCCCAGAGAACACAAAATCCATTATGCCACCTTGGAACCTTTGTTAGATACTTTAAAAAGTCTTTACAATGTAAAATATATATATTTAATTATGTGTTCAACTCAAGCACAATCCTTTAACCAAATATTTTCAGGCATACAAAAGAGGTTTCTTTTCCATGCTAACATTTCACTGCTGGTGACTACAGAATTTTATGCAAATATTCAGAAAACTCAAATTACCACAGACACACACAATTCAAATAAAGCTGTGATCCACAGATAATTAAATATAGTCAGGGTTGCTGTGAATTCTCCATTCAGTGGAGGACCACAAATAAATTAATGTACCATTAAAGGCATCAAAAATTACATCAAAATAAACACAGGCATGGATGTATTTATAAAACATGACACAGATTGATATTTCTGTTTTAGTTTGCTTCTGTATGTATTTATCCTTTGATAAGTGCATAACAAAATGTGTAAAGAAAATTTAGATTTATTTTGGGGACATTTAAAATCTTAATTAATCTTAATTATTAAATATTATGAATACAAAGGAAAATTAAATACATTAATAAATATAAAGGATGTGAAAGCAAATAAATTAGCAGATGAGTATTTAAATGCAATGCCAAAATTAAAGCAGAAATATCAATTTATGTTACATTTTAGAAATTAATGCTTCAATTTATATTTAATACTAATTTTTGTCCCCACTTATTTTTAATTTTAGCTGTGTAGGTCCTCCATAGTCTCAGTGCTATCTTAACTGAGCTGAAAATGACTCAGGGTTGAGTGAGCATGATGGCATTTCTGAGCTCAGCAACAGCTGAAAATGTTCAAGCGCATCGGATCATTCATGCCACATAATTGCCAATCTGAATCTAATGACTCCTGCTTTTACGTGGCAAAAAGACTGAGAAAATATCAAAATGTGTCTGTAAAAAATACTCGGAAAATCCTGACATTTCAGGCTCTTCTACTTCTGGCTGCTGATCAGTCACTGGTAGTGAATCTGGATGGTTCGGCCAATGAAGAGGAAAAGGAGGCCGGCCAGAAGGCAGAAGAAGATGCCAAAAGGAGCAAACATGAAGGAGAGACCGTAGCTGAGGGATAGATGGAAGTCCGGACACAGTGAAGAACGCTGGTGGTTCACATAAAGGTCTATCACATCCAAAACATCTATCCACAGCACGTACATTACCACCACACACAGCAGGAAAAAACCTAGTGGCACAGAGAGGGTGGCACAGGTTAATAAGATCAACAATCTAACCAACTATGGGACAGACATCATGCATTTTATATAGTAAAATATACTTACGTGAGTGGGTGAGCACAATTGTACAAGTTTAATCTTTAACCTGAATGTCAGTCGCTTATTATATGTTTAGAAAGCAAAATCTCAGTCTGAAAAGCCACCTGTAACTAGAGCTGATTATTGTACGGGGTAAAAGCCTCAGTATTTTCCCAAGACTTCTGCAGGGTTCGATACTTTATTCAGGACCAAATTAAAAAAAAAAAAACACACACACACTAGCAGCATAATTACCAGGGTGTCACTAGGTCTTTACTCAAAACTTCTTTCACATTTTTATTCATCAGATGGTCAGAAATCAGAAAACAATGAATAAAAATCTGTCAAATAAGGCAACACTGACTCAAAGCTTTTGCTGCACACAGACTTTTTTTTGCTGTGTACAATCCTTAAACATGTGTACTTAATTGCTTCATGCTACCATTTGATTCAACTCACCAGATACCAGAAAGAGGCCACCGCCGGCTTTATACAAGCGGTGGCCAGCAAACGGAGCGGCACAGATGACAATGAAGCCACCGATCACTACAGCTGCCACAGCAATGAGCATGAAGATGCTCCAGAAACATCTGTAAGCTGAACAAGAGTGATGTTAATCAGCTGTATATAAGCCTACTATACCACTTCTAAAAAATAAAATCCCTGCATAAAAAAAGGAGATGTAAATAAATACTCACTTATGGCAGACTGATACTCTGTGGTATTATGAGTCTGATGAGACACAGGGAATGGGAAGAGGTAGGCAGGCATACATACTTTTGAGTGAGGCTGATTGGCTACAAACAGAAAGAACAAAAGAGACTCTTATTTCCATCTGCAGTGGCCCAGTACTATTTGTCTAAATGTGCATACATGGAAAGTTGGGTTGGTAGTGGGTTGCAAAGTGGCTTGCAGAGAGAGCAACAACTGTAGGCAGGTTCAAGCAGCCGATTCGAATGTTATCAGTCCATTGAATGGATGTTATCAACGATTATCATCCCCATAGTTAAGAGCCAGAAGGGGCCGTCTCTACCTCCTAGCAGGCAAAAAGGTTGTTATCATCGTTCTAATCGAGGGCCACTGTTTTGGTGTGACGTGGACTGGAGTGGATGTGTGGAGTGGATCTGGATTCCACTGAAATTAGTGATAATGGCCTACTGAGACAGCTAGCAGGTTAGCAGGTGCCAGTCTGAACTACACTTATGGGACTGAAAACTATTAATAAAGTGCATTTAAGGACTGATAACATTCGAATCAGCTGAATTAGAGCGGTAGCTGGCTGCTAGGAAGGACTACGATGAATCCAGACCCACCCCAGACACCCACTCCAGTCCACGTGAGACGAAAACAGTGATCCTCGATTAAAACGATGATAACAACCTTTTTGACCGGCTAGGAGGTGGAGACGGCCCTTCCTGGACCTTAAGTATGGGGATGATAATCGTTGATAACTTCCATTCAATGGACTGATAACATTCGAAGCGGGTGGTTCAAGCAGCTTAATTAGTGTGTCCTTTATGTACTTGCCAGTTGTATACATACAAATATATCTGATTCAGCCGACAATGACTTTGTGGCATGCCTGAGCTAATGCTAAACTAAATTTCTGAGTCATAGAAACAGATTAATTTAAATAGTTAGCGATTATGGACACAGGTGCATATCTCATGTATTGCATAAAGTGTTGTATAATTGTATAAATTGTTAAATTTTGGCATCTATTTTGTACATTTGAATATAAATTTTGGGAAGACTGCTCCCATTTGTAGACTTTACGCATAATCTGTTTTTTACACAAGTGCAAGTCTTTCACTTCTTTCTTCAGCACTGGAACTGAACTAAATGGACAAAGTTACAAAACTCTGATCATTTTTCTTTTTCTCTTATGTCTCGCCTCCCGTTTCTCACGCTTTGCTTTCAACATGTGAAATTCCATGGATCCTCATGAGGCTTTTTCCTTTCTGGAGGCTGTTCCTGACAATAAGCCACCATTCAAAGTCCCCATCGGGGAGAAAAAAAAAGGTGATGACACACAATCACCTGACAAAATAACCACAATAACATCACATGGTCTGGCCTTGAAAAATCACATGAAAGCGCTTCTACTGCTATGCTGTCATACAATATTAACAGAACAGCATCATGTTAAAAACTGTTCAGTCACAGAGCTGCCATGTGACTGTGGCAACAGAATATCTGAGAGGAACACTTTCCTGCACTTAAAAAAAACAGCAACTTCAGAAGACAAATACAGGAATATCTTCCTTGTTTGTGTGTCTATATATCTATTTGTCACTCCACTGTCATGATCCCTGGAGCTGGTCATGTTTTGGGGATTTTAATCCTTTGTTTATATATCTGAGTTTGACTCACTTTAAAAGCTTAAAACCAGGCCAACTAAATTAATTTCATTACCTCTTTATGGCTTTCAGAATTGCTTATAAACTTTAAATTTCCTATATGTTTCAGCGGATTTTGGGATTTACGCTTGAAATAACAACAGAAATAGGGCTGACGTCTGCTCTCTATTATTCATCATAGTTTTTACACAGAACTATCCATTTCACATTCAAAATAACTCCAATCATAAGCAATGCCATTGAATGACTGTACATTTCTGTCTATGAATTAATTTGTTGGAAAGGGCCCACAATTTCCGACGCAAGAAGGAAGAAGGTTTAACCTTTTAGATTCAATCTCAATATGCTAAATAGGCAAAAACACCTTTAAAAAAAGGGGGTAGATGTCATTGTAACCCCAAACTGTTCACAGGCGTACTGGTGAATGTTAAAAGGTTTCACAAATCGGGCATATTTTACATTAAACATAAACTGTAACACATTTAAAACAATGAGAAACTAAAGCAAATGTAATCTTGAAGCAATATAATGTCTCACTTACTGAACCAGAGTCTCCTCAGCAGGTTTTCATCCTCCATGTTGCTTCCAAAAGAACACCTCCAGAAAAAACCCTCGTGGTATAGAGTGACATCACTACTGCTCTCCTGCACCACCACATCACCACGCTGAAATGATGAAGAAGAAGAAAAATAAACATTTTGGGGGGTTGGCTGTCGCTCAGTTGGTAGAGTGTGTTGTCTACCAGTCAGTAGGTTTGTGGTTTGATCCCTGGCTCCTCCAGTCTGCGTGTTGAAGTATTCTTGGGCAAAATACTGAAGCCTGAGCTGCCCCAACGTGCTTAGGTGTAGAAAAAGAAATGTGTGTGGCTGGGTTGTAAAATGCTTTGAGTGCTTAATTATAAGAGAAAAGTTATACTATTTATAAAATAAATAAAATTTGGTTCATAAATATGGCACACGGTTATGTATACACTCCATATTATTAGCTGATGTAATTAAAGTGTATGAGAGGTGTCTCAAAATGTGAGGCAGACGCACAGACTGCTCCCAAAGTGTCCCAGAGGGACTGGTATGTCAAGGGTCAAGGGTCGAGGCCACCAAGCACCTTTGACTTTACTTCAGGAAAAACTTGTTACTGATTTTTGCACATAAGAAAAAAAAACAATGCAAATTGTCCATTGTATCATCCAAAAAAAATGCCTGTCTGAGAAATGAAACTAGAGCTGGGAAAAATCCTGCACCTTCAGGCTTCGTGATGCCAAGTGCATAAAATTAGTCAGGGTATAAAATTAACCTTAAAAACATTTCAAACCTTTTCATAGTTTTTGAAAACAGAAAAGCATACGATATGAGGTCCTCAATCTGAGCCTTGGGATTCTTCCGGCATTTTTAGGAGAAACTGGAGGTGTCATAATAGAATTAAAGGTATCAGAGGCAAACAAAACACACTGACTGTACACAAAATATTGTGTATGATAACTCACAAACTAGTCTAATGATTGAGAAGCACTCAGGAACTCAGTGGGACTGTGGAAGACAATGCTGCCATCAACCCCCCCCCCAAAGGTGATCCACACAGAAGGGGTGGAGTTGCCAGAAGGCAGAATAGCAGACATACAGGGCATATATATATATATATATATATATATATATATATATATATATATATATAGGTTTTATTGTGTTGGTATCATGTCTTGATTTCAGCATCAGTGCCAGCCTTGAAAACTTAAGTATGTTGTTAGTCGGTGATATTTAATACACTAACATACCACTGAGACTGCTGGTATTTGTATTTCTATCATAGGGGCCCATGTTACACACTATGACTCAATCACTACATAGCTGCACACACACTATGCAATGCAATCCTACTACTGAAAGAGTGATTGGAACAACTGATCAGTTTCAACTTTAAAGATCCACTATTATCAGTATTTGGGATTGCATGGGCTGGAATTGAGCAATTCACCAATAAGAGGTTAATAATAAGAATTGCCTGGTTTATTTTCTTGTCTTAAAGCAGGAACAACTCCTCTCTCTTCAGTTCCATGGACTTCAAATATAAACATTTAAAAGCAATGAACACATAGCTGACCTTTAGCTGAAGAGAAACTATATCTGGCTGTCTTCTGAAGTAAAAAACTCACCTCTATGGTCACACCACCTGGGCCAGCAGATTCGTTAGGCTTTAGCAGGCAGCTCTCTGAAGCCAGCAACCAGTAATCAGTTCCAAAAGAAAGAAGAATGAACACAGCTGCCAACGCCCCAAAGAGCCCCGCGAAGAACAACGCCACACTAAGCTTCATGGTCCAGGACTGATCAACCACTCAGTTACAGGATGCCCACACTCAGTCTGACTTTCCCCTCCAACTAGTGCATGTGACAAGCTGAGGCAGATCCAGTCACTCCTCTTGTTATGTATTATATCCAGTGAGTGAGATAAGTTCAGAAGTTTTTTGTTGGGTTACTGGACCTTGACTCCTCTCCTGTCTCCCTGTCTCTCTGTCTGTGTTATGGGGGGACAAAGTTGTCCATGTGACACCTTTAGACCCTCCACTGGGGTCTGAATCCCCCTACCCCTGGGCTATTTTTGGTTTCTGGCTGCAGGCGGCTGCTCCACTCTACTATGGTAGCAGAGTGTGCGCAGCATTTGGAGAGTTTGAAGGGAGGGAATTAACACCAAAATAACTGGTGGCAACTGGACACCGAGGAATGTCAGGACAGGGTGAGACCGAAAGGACAGAAGAGGAGTAAAGTATCCCCAACAGTTATACACACATAAACAGATACACACACCATCAGTTATCATTTCCCATAACAGAGTGCTACAAATTACTACAAATGCAGCCTTTCATGGAACTTCTCCTGATTTTCCGTTATTTACACACGCACACATTTATGTGTGTGTGTGTGTGTGTGTGTGTGTGTGTATATATGTATATGTGTGTGTGTGTATATATATATATATATATATATATATATATATATATATATATATATATATATATATATATATATATATATATATATATATGTTTTACAGACTAGTCCTCATGTAGTATAACACTAATATAACACTAATGTTTAAAAGGATTTTATACAGATTTCAGTCATCACACAGAAGAACCCACACAAATTCTTAAAAAAACAATTTCTAAATTTATTTAGAAGTTACTGGATACAAAGCTGGATACATTAAAATGTGCATTTAATGGTAAAATGGATCTGCAGCCTTTAAAATGTTTATGTACTTTTAAAATGCCAAAACTTAGTTCAGTTTAACAGCTTTATTAAAATAAATTGTCTCCCATCAATGTTTTAGGAAATCTGACTTTGTGGTAACCATGCTCAGTGTGAGCTGAGAGGAAGTACTGCTTTAGCATCTAAGGGGAATATTTAGCAGTGAACCTGTAAGTGGACACTGTCTCATTTACACATTGATGTGACCCAGGCCACCCTCGCTCAGAGGCTCAGTATGTGTGTTTGTGTCAAACAATAAATAAAAGGTGCAGATCAGAGTTTTGTCAAATATCATTTCATCTTGTCTGAAACCTGAATACACATCAAACACTTTCAGTTATTTTTTTTGGTAACTTTGGAAACCACTAAATATAGTTTCCAGTGCATGGCTTTAATTTCAGTTTCATCCTTGGGTTTTGTAGTTTGTAGTTTATGTAGCAGTACAAGCATTATATGAAAATAGCACTCTTCCATGTATAGATCTATAGTCCATTTTCGGTAGACTTTTCTATTACAGCCACTTAATAACGTGTTAATGGTGGAGTAATAAGATGGAATCAAGCTGTGATAATATGGAAATAATTAATAAAGTAATACTCAAGCAAACTTATGACCTATTAGAGCAAACTTCAAAAATTTTGCTTTATTATGTTATCAGACAGAAACAGGTCCTGTATTTACTCACACTTTATTTTATTTTTGTTCCACTCCTATCACCGGTGCTCTGAGGGTTTTATAATGCTGCTAATGGCAATCTTGTCATTCAGGCAGTGTAAGTAAGTAATGCTTTCATGAACCTCTCTATTTAGCCCTACTTCCTGTGGTGAGGTGAAAGAAAAAAAAGAAGAAAAAAAAAGACAGAAACAGGTCGTTATAATTACTTGGATATTATTTTGATAATTAAGTAGCAAGACCATGCTTTTTCCATGTGATTAACTTGTGGTTTTCACCTTATTACTCCATTATTACTACTATTATCAAGTTGTAATAGAAAGTGCTACCCCTATTTCTTTTTCATTTTCAAGTAAGACAGACAGTTCAAAGGCATCGTGGTAACATGTTCATCATTATGTTGTCTCCGGGAAGTTAAAAAAAGGGGGGGGGTTCTCATGAGCCTATGGCGCTATCATGTATTACACAGTAAAATCGCCTTAGCTTCCGTAGCGTGTCTGTTGTAATGCTTTGGAAACCCCAGCAGGTGGTGGACAAATAGCCTCACTCTGATATCTCAGAAGGTCTAGTACGAAAACGCTATGAAATTATTAATACTGTATGAAGTCGATACAAAAAGTGTTGCTCTTAATTGTGATACGTTAATTATGTATACAACATTGGGTAGGGTCTAGACTAATCTATCACCTAATACTGAAAATATTTCAGCGTTACAGTTGCTATAAAAAATATACAACATAGCAAATATAACAAATGCAAAACAAAATAAAACGATGAATATGAAGTAAATTGTTTTCTAAGCAAGTAAAATCTTCATGGTTTTTCTTCTAATTATTAAGGAACAAAAAGTCTTATTCTGTGACGTCACTGAGCTATACCATCTATCAAGGCAGGAGGTGTCAGACCAGATAGCACGGCTGTTCAGCAGCTTTGAAAACAATCGAGCCTCGGAAAGTCAACATTGTCGCATGGTTACAGAATCAATACTTTTCTGTACAGGCCACCAGCTTTCATACCGTGCACGTTTTCATACAGAGATAAAACTCGGACGCTTGCCGTCACCCCCTGATTATTGGACCACCGCTCCTGTTGGGATAATTAGAACGGATGTGCGCTTCCGCCTTGGCTTTCGCCGTGCTGTCAAAGCGGGAGGATGATCGACCAGAAATGTAGCATTTTATTACTGAAAGACAGAAGACGGAAGCGGATTATACAATGTATCTATGTGGTGGGCTTCATGGTGAGTGCCCCACTGAAAGAGACGACTTCGCTCTTTTCAGCTGTTTAGGTTTTAGGTGTTTCCTAGTCATGCTTTCGTAGCTCAGGTGTGATGATGTAAACCGTGTTCATGTTTAAAACTCTACATAATGCGTACTTGTTTATTTTTATATTTTAGTAAAAAGTATGGAATGAATGAAGTAATTTAATAACAATAGAGCCTAAAATAAGTTTAAACCTGTGCTCTTTAACCTGACACTCATGCTTTCACACTAGCCCCCTAATGTAAGTCATATTTACCCGCACTGAAAAAAGTAATCCCTGTTGCACGTTTATAATTTTTGAATTACATAAAAAGGAAAATCTAACTTTAAATCTTAAATTTGGAGATTTGAAGCGCTTCAGTGCTAGATGCTTTGAATGGACGTGAATGCATTAAGTACAGTGTGGGTCTAAAGTCAGTACAGGGAGCATTAGACACAGCGTTATTGTGTTCTTGGACATTCCTCCTGGAGATAGCTGTCACATATCTGCAGGTATTGTCATCTAATATACAAATTCAGTGTTTGCCTACTAGAAGAATAAATGTGAAACTGTTATAGATCAACACATTTCCTGTTGTTCCTAGTGTTGCCTCCTCAAAGCAACACTGTCAATACTATAATGCACAAACTGGACTCATTGAAACCAGTTGCTGTGTTATTCTAAAGGTGATATTTTAAGAGCTGACTCAGAGAAATAACTCAGACATACCTAGATAAACAATCATCTAATTAGAGATGACTAAAAGGATCCAAGTGGCTCAGATTTTCTTGGCACTGTGTGACACTGAGACAGTAAAGCTACTGAAGGTTAAGTAATTTCTGTAATGGACTGTTAGGAACAGTGTATGAGCTGCTGTGTGACTTCAATCAAGATTTTGGCTCAAGCACTGCTCTGATATCAGCAGGGCAGATAAACAGGATGAGCTAGACCATTCGCAGACTCTGTGCTGTATGCTGGACATTACCTTTGATTTACATGTTTCCTCCCTGGGGTCACTGTAGATTCATTTCTCCATTTTTTATTTTTTTTTTGTAGGACTTGTTTGGTGTGAGCATGATCATCCCACTACTGAGCCATCATGTGAAGGCTCTTGGAGCAAGTCCCACTGTGGCCGGTATTGTAGGTATGTTGTGTCCACAATACATAACAATCTGTTTACATTATGTAGATGATGTGCTGTGAGCACCACCCTCAGGGTGACACAGAAGTTAATTCATAATTACACAGCAGGCAGTGACGAGTGTAATCAAATAAGCAAAAAGAAAAAAACGGTAGAATTGGACTGTTGGACAAAATGAGCAAACCACGTCTCCCCATTATTTGCTCCTCACTTCTGTGTACTGTACGCATAATAATGCAGTGCCATTTTTCTTGTTACACTTTAATAATGTTACTTTTAGGAGTATTGTTGTATCTTGTGTTGTTAAAAGAAGAGCCTGACGGATGATTTTAATAGCCAACAGTGATATTTATATATTAAAAAACTGATATCACTGTAACAGCCAATAATCCTTATATAAATATGTATGCTCACCAGACTCTTTATTAGATACACCTTGCTAGTACTGGGTTTGACCCCCATTTTGCTTTCAGAGCTGCCTTAAGTCTTTGTGTCACAGATTCAACAAGGTGCTGGAAACATTCCTCAGAGGTTTGGATCCATATTGACTTGATAGCATCGCAGAGCAGCTGCAGTTTTGTTAGCTGCACACCCATGATGGGAATCTCCCATTTCACCACATCCCAAAAGTGATCTATTGGATTGAGCTCTGGTGACTGTGGAGGCCATTTGAGTACAGTGAACTCACTGTTATATTCAAGAAACCAGTTTGCTGTGATTTGAGCTTTGTGACATGGTGCGTTATCCACCACCGGCCTGAAACGTTGATATAAGGCAGGATGGATTCATGCTTTCATGTAGTTTTACATCAAATTCTGACAGTACAGTCTGATTGTTGCAGCAGAAATTGAGACTCATTAGACCAAGCAATGTTTTTCCAGTCTTCTATTGTCCACTTTTTGTAATCCTATGCGAATTGTAGCCTCAGTTTCTTGTTCTTAGTTGACAGAAATGGTTCCTGTTGTGGTCTTCTGCTACTGTACTCCATCTGCTGTGTTGTGTATTCAGAGTGCTCTATTGCATATCTTGACTGTAACAAGTAGTTATTTGAGTTACTGTTGCCTTCCCATCAGCTCGAGGAACTCTGGCCATTCTCCTCTGACCTCTGACATCAACAAGGCATTTTCACCCAGAGAACTGCCGCTCACTGGGTATTTCTCTTTTTCAGACTATCCTCTGTAAACCTGGTTGTGTGGGAAAGTCCCAGTACATCTGCAGTTTCTGTTTATTATATATCTGTGTTAATGAGTAGCTGAACAAGTGTACCTAATAAACTGACCAGTGATTGTATATACATTCTATAGACTTAGTAACTCACTTTAAAGAAATCTCCTGACTCTGCGCCACCACCTGCACAGCTGTGATGCTGCTGTGCCATACGTGCTGCAGAGATCACTGGATTCAGAGCTACTATGCTGGGAATACTCTGATACAGCCATCCATTCTTTTCTGCTTATCCTGTTCAAGGTCGCAGGGGAGGGTGCCTCATGCTCTTTAAAAAAAAAAAAGTTATGGCCAATATCTGCAAAATGTTTTATTCAGTGATCTCAAGTTAAGACTGTCAGTTGACGTTAGACTTACTGGACCTCAGCACACTTGATGTCTGCTCTGATTTATATTTCAAGGATAAACTGAAACAAATATTCTGTTGCAGGATCTACGTATGGGATCTTGCAGCTTTTCTCAAGCACCGTAGTTGTAAGTACTGACTTTGTCTCCATATCTACCACCCTATTCAGTCACTCCAGTTTGTTGAGACGTGCTCACAGTTAGCGATTAAAATGGTTGCATTCCTTGCCATCTCTGGCATTTTGTGAAAACAATAAACACTGGCTGTTTTAGGTCACACAATGTACCCAGTGTCCACATTTTCACACACACAAATACTCCTGGTTAGCCCCAGTTGTAGCCCCATATATATATATATATATATATTTTTTTTTACAAAAAAATTTATTTTTAGTCTTTATCTTTGCCACTAACTGTGCAGTCCTTTGGGTGGCATGATGAAAAATCAAATCAGAACCACATTCAAATACCACACAATAATCTGAAGTTGGAGTCTCAGCTTTCCCTCCCACCCAGAGGTTTTGAAATTGGTTTAAATTCTCGGGGGTCATGGGACAAATTAAACAGATAAGGAGTCATCTGTTAGTTTCTGTATGCAGACCGGCTGTTCCTGATAAATGTAGGGATGTGTGAACAGCTGGGTCTCTATGATAATCTCACCTAGCCACATCCAGACACCCCCATCTCAACTGGTCCTAATTGTATTATTTCATTAGATGCACATGTGTGAGAGGGTGAGAATCTAATGAAGACTTGTGTGATAGCCTGAGTTGCTTGGTAGAGGAAATGCAGCTTTTAAAGATGTGTGGTGTATTTCTTGAGTCAGCTTATCTTTCAGACTAACGTTCACAAATCAGACCCAGAATTCAATTTAATATATTTTTGTCTACTTTCTGTTTGTCTCCATTTGTTAATATTTGTCATTAATCTTAGATCAGTTAATTATGTAGGAATTTAGCATCAGGTCCATCTTTTCAGGTGTTTGAAAGGACTGTGGAAATGGCTATAATCTCATCACTGAATATGTGTTTGGGAATTATTAATGTTTTCATTTCTGTGTGTGGTTGTGTTTCACTTCTTCCTGATTGGCAGGGCAGCTGGAGTGATGTGGTGGGACGCCGGTACTCTCTGCTGACCTGTCTACTGCTCAGTGCTCTAGGCTACAGCCTGCTAGGGATGTCCACCAGCATTGCTTTGTTTGTCCTTGCACGGATACCTGTGGGTAAGTTGGAAAGCTGCATTAAAAATGGGGAAGTGTCAAACCTCGTGTCACTGTCATACAGCTGTTTGGAGGCATATAGCACATACCCATCTCTTAAAAAAGGAAGATTTCTTAAACCTGCCTAAAATAACCAGTGCTTTGAAGAAGTATTTAGCCCTTTCCTGATTTCTTAGTTTTTTGCATATTTGTCACACTTAAATGTTTCAGATCATCAAACAAATTAGATATTAATTAATATTAGCCAGAGATAACCTAAGTAAATACTAAATACAGTTTTTAAATGATGCTCTTGAGCTTCAGGGCACGAACTGATGGCCAGACATTCTCCTTCAGGATTTTCTGGTAGAGAGTCGAATGCAGCAAGTCGTCCTTCTAGTTAAATCATGAATTAACTGTGATTAACCAAATTTTTTGGAAAGTTGAGTTTAAGGCTGCAACTATCATTTTTTTGAGTAACTGAGTATTCTATAGATTATTCCATTGATTAATTGAGTAATCGGATGAGAAATACTTTTGGCTCATTAACAGTTAATCTGCATATTTTAACTTCCGTACTGCAGATTTTTTTGCTGTGAAACAAACAGCGGTGGATGGAGCAGCTACAAAGTTCTCTTTTCTTCACTTGCTGATCAGGTAGTTGATGAAGGACCTCCAGCTGTTTCCCAGTAAATGTTTAATGGTAGTTACACCTGAGCTCACCATCCTGGTAATGCCTTTATGCACTTGCCACATGTGCGTACCGAACGAACGCTAATGCTAATGGCGGCGCCCACTAACAAACTGTGGTTATAGCGATCCGTTCTGGTAGCTACAGCTGAAATTCTCAGCATGCACACATACGCACACTTGCCAAAAAAACATCTTAATGATCCCCAAGACTTTTGGGAAAATATTCTCTGGACTGACGAGACAAAGGCTGAACTTTTTTGGAAGGTCTGAGTCTGGTGTAAAATTAACAGCATTTCATAAACAGAACATCATACCAACAGTCAGACACAGTGGTGGTTGATGGTCTGGGACTGCTTTGGTGCTTCAGGCCGACTCGCTGCAACTGATGGAACCATGAATTTTGCTCTCTACCGGAAAATCCTGAAGGAAAATGTCTGACATTCAGTTCATGTCCTGAAGCTCAAGCTCACTTGGGTTATGCAGCAGGACAATGATCCAAAACACACCAGCAAGTTCATTTCTGAAAGGCACAAAAAAAGAGAAAAACAGAAGGTTTTGGAGTGGCCTAGTCCAAGTCCGGACTCAAATCAGATTGAGATGCTTTGGCCTGGTTCATGCTCAAAAACTCAGTCACCACAAATGCTTGATTGCACTTCTTGTTGCCAAGGGTGCTTAGGTTTAGGGGGCAATTACTTTTTCACCCAGGGCCAGTTAGGTTTGTTTGACTTTTCTTCCCTTGATAAATGAAGTCATCATTTCAAAACTGCATTTTGTGCTTTTTACTCGTTATCTTTGTCTAATAAAATTTGTTCAATGATCTGAAACAGTTATGTGCGACAAACATGCAAAAAACTAAGAAATAAGGAAGGGGGCAAATACTACAGTACTTCACAGCACTGCATAACATTCCTGCATTCAGTTTTCGTTGTTTTGTTTTGCTTTTCACATAATCTGCAGTGTCTTCTAAATTCAGGGTGTTTTGATCCCTGATTTTAGCCTCCAAGGCAGGGCCTTCTTCCTGTTAGGAGATGATAGCTAGAAGATGAGCTTTTCCTGCTGTAGCTAATGGAATTGGAGTTAGTTTTAATGATTTAATAGACTGATGGACAAGGTAAATCAATCAAAAAACTTGGTCAAATTAAAAAATAGATTTATTAAATGATAAGCTGAATTCATTTTAACAGTATCCTTCCACTGTGCATGAAGAGACCCATTGTTAGTGTCCTCAGGAGATCCTTCGCAGCTTACAGACAGTATTTGTGATCATTTGTTGGCTTACCCAAATCATGTACTGTAGAATCATCCCCATTATGTTGTGTAATTTTCACTGACCAAGCTTTTAAGATGTATCTTGTGAGCTCAAACCCACCTCCTATTTCAAAACTACAAATGCTTAGCAACTTGATTTTTCTTTAATTACATTAGAAGACAGCAGAGGGCACTCTGCACCTTGAGTTCAGTAACCTTTTGTTATCTCTTGTTACGTCCACCTAACCCTGGGGTGTATATATGATCTGATTATTAAATTATTCTAAGATTAAGTAAAAACAGTTGTGTGGGTTGAGGGCCTTTAAACTCAAAAATCTGTCTGCTGCTTGTTCTCAACCTGTTTTCTGTTTCAGGGCTGTTCAAGCACTCACTCTCCATCTGCAGAGCGCTGCTGTCTGATCTGGTGTCTGAGTCAGAGCGCCCTCTGGTGATGGGACACTTCAATGCAGCCTCCAGCGTTGGCTTCATCCTGGGTCCTGTGGTGGGTGGCTATCTGACTGAGCATGAAGGAGGCTTTTATACGTCTTCTTTTACGTGTGCAGCCATCTTCCTCATTAATGCTGGTGGGTTAGAAAATGAGAAATGGCTAATTTCAGGAATATAATATTTGAAATTTATATCAATATGTTATGTCTGTCATTGCAGGCTTGGTATGGACGTTACCAGGCTGTGAGACGCTAGTTGACCGTAATGACACTGTCTGCAGAAACAACATGAGAAAAGGTTATCATGAAAACCACTTTAGTAAATCTGTACAGAACGGTTCTCATGGAAGTAGCCACCACCCTTTGTTGACAGCAGACACTAAGCAAAAGTCCACATCTCCTGGAAGGCATCGTGGTGGTCTCAGTTGGAGGGATGTGTCTTTGCTGCAGCCAGTCTGGAAACAGCTGTCCTCGGTGGGCTCCAAGATCCACTTAGTGGCTTCATCTGACATGTGGGACCTCTTCCTCGTGCGTCTTCTGATGGCTATAGCTATCATGCTCTACTACAGTAACTTTTCTCTGGCCATGGAAGAACGTTTCTCACTCAAGCCAAAAATGACTGGTTATCTGATCAGCTACAGCAGCACCCTAGGGGCTCTGGCTGGTTTTCTGGTGGGGCCGGTCACACAGCTGTATAAGAACAACATGCCTGCTTTGCTGCTTCATTCCACTGTGCTCACCTGTTCACTTATTTTCCTCTATGCTGCTGCACCGAGTGTTTGGCAGGTGCTGCTCACCTCCACTTTCTTTGCCATTTCTACCACTATTGGACGGACGTGTATCACAGATCTGGAGCTACAGAGGGGAGGGGCCCAGGCGAGCGGGACTCTGATTGGAGCTGGGCAGTCAGTTACGGCTGTGGGTCGAGTCCTGGCTCCTCTCCTGTCTGGTTTGGCGCAAGAGTTCAGCCCTTGCGGCCCCCCCAGTCTGGGAGTGGTGCTCGCTCTTGCAGCTGTGGGTTTATTGCTCATCAGAATTCCCAAATGGGATGCAAGAGGGATGACAAAAACAACCAAACTCAGAAACTCTCACTAGCAGAAGCTCATTAACTGAATTTTGAAATGTAAATTGCAGAGAAGTGCTCTTATTTGCAGGAGGCCAGCTGGGACAATGAACAGCAGACTCCTCATGGGAACAGTGAATCCCACTCAAACATGTTATTCTTGAACAGGATGACACACTGTTGATGACACCACAGGGTGAAATATTGTGACCTTCAAATCACACCAGCACTGCAGTCCTCTTGGGGACAGCTGAATCCAAAACTGTTGAAATGAAGACACAGCTGCAAAATGCTGAAATTTGACATCAGCCTTTGGGCACAAACTAATGGATTATGATATTAATTTATTTTTAATGCAATTCTGTAACCACTACAAATTCACTGACATTGCTGAATGCAGGTCTGCTTGTGATATAATATATGCCTGAAGAGGAGGATGATTCAATTGGAGTAGTAATTCATTCAATTTAGGAAAAAAAGATGACTATCAAAGGTAGGTTATTAAATTTTTTGTATGAAGTTGATTTTACATGTTTTACCTCAATGGCTGTTTTTATTCTTTAATGCAAAGTATCAGAAATCTGAACTAATGTTCTTCTTTGACTCTTTCATTATAGAGAGAGAGAGATTATGTAAGATTATCTTGCATGTTTAAATGTGTATTTGTTTTGCACTGTTTTTAAGTTATTTTTCTAACATTATTCCAAACACTTGTTTAGTAACCCAAACATCAGCTGAGGGGTGTACTGCCGAGTGAGATTAATGGCTTAGCGAGCAATGTCGAGGTTAAAGTGTTTTTTGTTTTTGTTTTTTAAATCTGGTTAAATCTGACTGTGGTGACTTACGTATATGTGACTGCACACATAACCTGGTCAGGTTATGTGCTCAGAGTATCAGTTTAAAATCGATTGAAAGCGATACATTTTCACTAATTCTTTTATTTACAGCTTGCTTTAACTGCAGTATAGATTCTCTGCTGTGCAAATATGCTTTATATGTGCAAGTTGTTACTAAGGTCACAAATGAAGCCCAGCTGTAAAGTTACAGCAGTGCAAACTGCATCACATTGTCACTGGAATGTGCATGTATTCATTCAATAATGGGGTTTAGGTTTTGTCCTTGCCAGTTGACTCAATAAAAGCCTGGCTGTGTTGAACTTAATAGTAAACACACACACACACACAGAGACCAAAAGGAATGTCTTTTACATTTATGCAAATATTCCATAAAGTATGTGCCACATCAAGGCAGAAAATGTTACAATGAATAAACAATTTGTACTTTTGAGTCTGTCTTCTGAATTTTATTTTTTAACTGTAAAGCATACACTTTACATTTCTTCTTTATGGATGGCAAGTGCATGTTTGACTAAAAGTCATTTATCTACAATATTTACATTTTCAGTTGTATAACTCACAAGACTGACAATAAAATACAGAAAACTATCATATTTACACAAAGCAAATTTGGTATAATAAAATAGCTTAATTATTCTCACCTTCACCACTAACCACATTTAAAACATACTGCAGCAAGATAAAAGATATTTAAAATTAATTTCTATGACGAGATGAAGTAAGCGCACATGTAAAAATAATGGCAGAGAGTCACTCACAGCTTGCTGTGATTGTGAGGAGTGTGACACTGAAGTGTTACAGTCCATTTTTAAGAGTGGTTTACCTCTAATGAGAAATTAAGACATCTCCAATGTTAATTTAAATGGCATTAAAGTTATTTATTACACTCATAAGCATACATTTCCAGCTGCTTAATCACCTGAGACTGCACCTCAGGTTGAAAGGCAGTTCGACTGCAACACTTTTACTTCTTGCTGGGGTTCCACTGAGGCCGCCTGAGCAGGGGGTTTCGAGCCGTGTTGTCTCTGGGTTCAGCAGCCCAGGCTGGCGGAGGAGACGAAGGCTGACACCGCGCCTCCTGCTCTGCTTCTGCTTCTCCGTGGCCATTTCTTAAGCTGTCCACTGAACCGTTCTCAAATGAGGAATCTAAGTGATGAGAATAAGGTACCCGCGAGTCACTGTAGGAGGTGTGTGTCCTGAACACACGCTGCCCCGTACTGCTGCTTTTACTCTGTTGTTCATTCAGAACATTAGTAGATGGTACTTCTTTTAAAGTGCCCAACCTGTGCATAGGCATCATGGCTCTGGAGGTGGAGTGTGTGGGCTTGCCAAACCGGGAGCGTTGAGAGGGATAGGCGAATTCTGATTTGGTCTCATGATCATCTGGGATGGGGTGGGGAAAGAAGAAAAACAGCAAACTGGTTATTAAATGCTATTAACTCACTTATCACATCACACTGAATTAAGTACCACTGATCACAAACTGCAAGTACAGTCACTGTCATAAACCTTTGCAGGGATACACAAATCAGATATTGACCTGATAGCAGGGCTAAAGTCAATCACAAATGTTATTCAAATTAATCATATGGAACACATAAATGTACAAAATTTCATCGCAATGTGTTTCATAATTCTGAGGATGCTGCACTCAAAACATAAATGTCGATCTCATAGTGGCACTAGATAAGAATCAGTCAAAAGTCTGCAGGCTTCCTTTATAATTCAAATAATGTAGTTTAAACCAAAACAGAAGAGCCATGCCATTTCTAAGCTTTGACTGTTTACTCAAAATGATAGACAAATATAGATTATCCACAAATAATGTGGGTAATCTATCAATCCATTTTCTTATCTGTTTGTTCAGTTCAGTGTTGTGGGGCGCTGAAGCCTATGTCAGCTGCCATAGGGCCATCACATAGGGAGGAAGCTAACCCCAGGTAAGCAAGGGGAGAGCGTGCAAACTCCACACAGCAAGACCCCAGCAGGCCAGTAGATTCAAACCCAAGGGTACGTTTGAATAGTCAGTTTTGCTTAGGAAGGTTCCTAACTGAGTGAAGTCACCTGGAAGTGTGTACGTGGCAGCCATAATGAGAGATGTTTGAATTTTCCAAATACTAAGGATAGGAACTTAAGTGCTTTTTTACCTCCTTTAGCATAGGATGCACTGGACCATCCTTTATAAAACTAGAGGAGATAATGCTATCCCACAATTCATAGCGACATCACCTAACCACTGATGAAAACAATCAACATAACTGACAAAGTGGTACAAATCATGTGTGCGATAATTATAAGTGGTCTTTCCTTTCATGCCATAACCTGCTAATGAATTTGTAATTTTTAGGAACACCCAGTTAAGCTCACAGGTGAACTATGAACATTTTGCTGCTGTAATAAAATCTACTTTCAAGGTGTTGTCTCACATGAAGAATGTAGATTTATATCTATAAGCTCTCTAAATCAAGATTAAGTAGTATTCACTGATCAAATAGTGTTTAAGGTTGTCTGTAATTCAGTTTGCATTAGTAAGGTCTGCTGTTGTATTGCAGCCTTTGGGATGATCATTAATATTTTTTTTCTCCACCTCAGCTCAGATAAGTGATTCATGGAAGGAATTTTACTTCAGTCATAAAAATCCAAAGCAAGGAGCTGGAAAGGAGTTACACTCACCAGCAGGAACATACACTATATTGACAAAAGTATTCAGCCACCCATCAAAAACACTGAATTCAAGTGTTCCAATCACTTCAATGGCCACAGGTGTATAAACCCAAGCATGTAGGTATGCAGACTGCTTCTACGAACATTTGTGAAAGAAGGGGTCAGCTCTCAGGAGCCAAGATAGGATGCCACTTGTGCAACAAGTCCAGTTGTGAAATTTCCTTGCCGCTAAATATTCCACAGTCAACTGTTTGTGGTTTTATAACAAAATGGAAGCAACTGGGAATGACAACAACTCAGCCACGAAGTGGTAGGCCATGTAAAATCAGAGTGGATGCTGAGGCACATAGTGCTCAGAGGTCACCAACTTTCTGCAGAGTCAATCGCTACTGACCTCCAAACTTCATGTGGCCTTCAGATTAGATCAAGAACAGTGCGTAGAGAGCTTCATGGAATGGGTTTCCATGGCTGAGCAGCTGCAGCCAAGCCTTACATCACCAAGCTCAATGCAAAGTGTCAGATGCAGTGCTGTATAGCAAGCCACCACTGGACTCTAGAGCAGTGGAGACATGTTCCCTGGAGTGATGAATCACGCTTCTCCGTCTGGCAATCCAATGGACAAGTCTGGATTTGGTGGTTTCCAGGAGAACAGTACTTGTCTGATTGCATTGTGCCAAGTGTAAAGTTTGGTGGAGGGGGGGATTATGGCGTGAGGTTGTTTCTCAGGAGTTGGGCTCGGCCCCTTAGTTCCAGTGAAAGGAACTCCTGTTCCAACATGACTGCGCACCATTGCACAAAGTAAGGTCCATAAAGACATGGATGAGTGAGTTTTGTATGGAAGAACCTGACTGGCCTGTGAGCCAAGCCTTCTCATCCAACATCAGTGTCTTACCTCAAAAATGCGCTTCTGGAAGAATGGTCAAAAATTCCCATAAACACACTCCTAAACCTTGTGGAAAGCCTTCCCAGAAGAGTTGAAGCTGTTATAGCTGCAAAGGGTGGGGCATCACTCAAGTTCATATGCATGTGAAGGCAGAATACTTTTGGCAATATAGTGTATAACAGCATTTAATTTGTTTTACACACTAAGTGTGCCCCCCATACACCTTTCCTTGACCTCATGACATTTTCCATCGAAGTCAAGGAAAAGTATCTTGGAAAAGGAGACAGGGGGTCATTTTTTTTGGACTATTGGAATACTGCCCAGGACTTTCTTGCTGTGAGGTGACAGTGCTAACCACTGCACCACCCTCTAGTGTGGGAAATATGTATTCAAACCTTAAATCAAATTAAAGGGAAGCAAAAAGGGGAAGGTGGCGTGAAGGAATTTCAAAGATAATATCAGCATACCTGGGTAGCTCCGCCTCACTGCAGGAAATCTTGAATCCAGACTCTTTCCAGCAGGAAGAGAGAAGTACTTGCGTGACCTGGGCACATCCTTAGAATAACAATGAAAAGGGATGAAGACATTTAATCTTGTGTTTGATTTGGTCAAGAGATAAACAGCCAGCTTAGAAAGTAGGCTTTTATTTGACTCTTATTTACCCAAAGTACTTTCAATTAGGACACCAAGGATGTACCTAGCAAGACCTTAGTTTTTTAATCCACCAACCCCTCCAAAAAAAGAAAAATAAAATAAATCAATCAGTTATGGTCAGCTTACCGATGAATGAGAGCTACCAGATTGGAGGCTTCGGCGAAGGCTGGCATGGTGTCTGATTAGTATCTCTCTGGTCTGGCTGTCATTAGGCAGGGCGTGCTTTCCTGTGTATGCTACTGTCTAAGTCCAAAATAAATAAATTCATTAATTCATTACAAATAACAGAAGGTCCAAGACACACACATGGCATCACACTGAGGATATAGACTTTTAATGAACACTCCTTAAAAAAAAAAAAAAGAATAAAAGATCCATGGCCATTGTCAGTGCTGGGGACTTGGGACAACAAAGGTTTCCATGAATGCACAGCACAGACACTCAACAGGGACTGCATTGTTTAAAGCTCCAATTACTCAACCAAACCTGGACACACCTATCTGAGACAAGGGTAGGTGTCTGTATGTAGATTTATGTAGATTTTGTGAGTTGCTACCCTAACCTGCTCCATGTAGTAAACTCACTGCTTTTTCAGTCCTGTAGCCATTAGCTAAACCAAAAAACAAACAAAAACAAAGATAACTGCCCTTAAAGCCCTCTAAATGTTGCCATTGTTCTTTGTAGAGAAGTCGCATGACAACAATATATTCCTGTTTCATTTCACCAGAGGCCAACACTCTATTACAGTTAGCATTTTTACCTAAATATAATTACCTATAATATGAATTTATAAAAAATAAAATAAATGCAATGACTCTTAAGTGGTATAACTTTAAAAAAGGATCACATTTGACCAGTTTGGCTCATTAAGATGATTTCAACAAGAGTTCATAGAAAGTCAAAGTTCAGACAGTGACGCAGGTTTCCTGTGAAAGAATCACACAAATATGTGAAGAGAAACTTGAAGCAAGAGGTCATTATCTGATAAACTGAAACAAACAACAGAAGCACATGCTCCTTATTTGTTTACACATTAAAGTGTCTGGGAGAGTTTTTTAAAGGGTGATGTCGTGTCAGTGATGGAATAGTACTGCCAGCCACTCCCTGTGGCCATGCAAAATAGCACCAAGTTTCACCTGTTAGGATTATCAATATGAAAAACTCAACACTGAGGAGCTGTGTCACAATAACAGACATTTTTCAGGCTCTTCCATGTAAAATGCAAAAGGGTTCAGCTGCACGCGGCTTCATTTTAGCCTGATCATTTTTAAGCGGTTGAGCATGTGCGCTGCTGATGTTGAACTGACGTAACAATGTATGAAGAAAACAAACAAAAATTCAAGTTTCGCACTTCTAAGATTCACTGTCAACTGCTAAATGTTTACACTGATGACATTTCAATTGTAAATGTATACGAAGTAGTAGTAGTAGTAGCTGTCTGCACTGTAGTGGTTGTAGATTTTGTGTATTATTCGTGTTTCAGTGTAGGGGGAACCGCTTCCTCGGTAACATAGTAAATATGTCCCATGTCTGATATATCTGTGTATAGAGTAGAAATGACTATCAGATTGTTTAAATTTGTGCATAAGCAGCATTTTTCTGATGTTAAACTGTTTTTAGTTATGTTAATTAGAGGCTCCAAATTTAGAAGGTCAGGGCAAATCCAAAAGCTAACATAATAAACAAAAAAATAAAAACACTGGATCATTTAACCTGTTTGGGTTTTAAACAGTTATTCCAATGAGACCATCGTCTAGTGTAAATGTTTTTTCTGCTAAGAACTCGGCCATCGCAGCTGGAGTCTGATGTTTTAAGTTTTACTGTTTAACCATAGGTTGTATTTCATAAGCCTTTGGTGTTTCATATACTCTCAAATTAAATGTAGCAGAGAAGAAGCACAACATATCCTCTACAGTGAAGTGAAGTATAAGTGGCAGAAATACCACAAACATAAATCAATCAAAACTGTATTTAAGTGCAGTATTTCTATTGCTACTACTACTACTACTACTACTACTACTACTTTCTTACACTGTGATAGATGACCCACAGAGACAAAAAGAACAGGAAAAAAGCATAATAGTGAGCACACAGCCAAGATTCTTCTGCAAATCCTTTCTTTGTCTTACCTGCTCCCTGATCTTGTACATGTTCTTGGACAGGATCTCATGCATGTTCTTCAGATCATCAGCCAGGAGCTTTTTGTGGGGTTTAGTAGACCTTTTCTTTGTCTTACTATATTGGAGGGGAAAAAAGTAGTTTTTAGTTACTTTACTGCGGTTCTGGACAGACAAAAAGGAGCTTATGTGACGGTCATAGCAAAACAGGAACAACAATCAAGGTTTAGTACCGGTGAGAGATGATGGACGGAGCAGAACTGATGTCTCCAGACACTGTGTCCAGGATTTCCATGGCATTCTGCAGCTCTAGCTTCTTATAGAGCGCCACAATACTGGACTCTGCCCTGCTGTCTCGGATGAGGATCTTACGCAGGATTCTGTTGTTCAACTTCATAAACCTGACATTGAAACAAAGGAGATTTACACTGATGTTTTTTACAGGCGCCATTGCAGAACCATCTTGTGCTAGAAACTTTGCAATCAGAAAAATTCAGGACAGAGACACAGTGCACTTAAAAAACAAGAATTCCACTTAAAGGTTTGAGGCTTCAAAGGTTCAAAGGTTTCTGGTGTTTTTATGCAAGTTGTGGACAAAAAGAAAAGTAAAGCATCACGAGCGTTATTATTTAAAACACTCAGCTTTGAAATTTGCATGTCAGACAAACTGTCTCACCTTTCACTGCTCATTTTGTGTCAGTACATAATGTAAGGCATAGTGTGTTTTTGTGAACTATGATACGTGGTTGTTCTATGTATCTTCTGCTACTGCACTTTCCCAGCATCCCATCAGTACATTTTGGCTACTGTATTTTCAATCAGTTGCAGATAATGAGGCCCGAGAACTGATGTGGGCATCAGTTTTGGCATTTAGGTGCTGAATTGCCCTAAAACTGGAAGCCCGATGTGAATTCCCTCAGAAACCCCTTAAAGTCATAACTCATTCAATCAGAAGGTCAAACTTTTTCATTGTGCAATGGGCAAAACCAAATATTTTGCTTTTCCCAGTACGTCTGTATGTTGCAGTCATGTTCACAGCATGTTTTGACTCATTAAATTAAACTTGTGAAATTTACAGTTAGAGACTTAAGAAACCCATTGTTGCCGAATGTCAGATTTTCATCTTTCTTCATGCCTTTCCTAATAAAATTCCAGCGTTCATTTCTTCCCTGTTAAACTTTTATTAGGACGGAGGTTTGAAGAGAAGGTCTTGACTCATGTGACAAAATCATGTCCACTAGGGACTGCAAATCTGGATGGACACTTTTCTTTCTTGGTTATGTTAAAATTGTTGAAGCTGATTTTATCTTTATGTATAACTTTGACTAGTATGGCTTTGTAGTGGGGCCGCGGCTATGGCTGAGGATACACACTTGGAGGCAGGAATTCTCTTCACCTGATGTGCAATTTATTTGCAGGTGCTGATAACAATGCAGCTCAGGCCGGTTATATGGCAAACAAAAGACACAAAAACGATACAAAATTTAGTATTGCATTTTTCCAGGAGAGGGCGCTATAATTGAAGCTTCGAGTAATGAACTCATTTTTTGAAACAACTGGTTCAAGTGGTTCAGTGCTTTAAAAAGGCTTCCTTTTCTCATCACTACTGACTTCCCCTCAGGAGCATCAGCCCAAGCTTATAAAACCTAAGCCCCTCATCAGACTAAACCACACAAGCATTTACCAATTAGCTCACACAATTAGCCGTTTTTACACCAAGAGCAAAACAAAACATTCCATTTACCACTTCTGAAGCTTTTAAACAAGATCCCCAATATACCAGTTTATTTGCTGTTTTTAAAAAGACTATTTAACAAGAAAAAGAGTGATCAATTCCTCTAGGGGGTTACCCCGTGACAGGCTTTACAATTGAGTATGAAAAAATTTGTCCTGCATTTGATTAGATAAATATATTATATTTCACACAGGCGCCAATTGTACACTTTATTGTCAAGTGACCTCAATGCCAATAGACTCAGACTACAGCGTGATTGGCATAAAAAGCATTCCCAGTGGGCATGTAAAGAGAAGAAGCAGCAAGGAACTGCTGGGGGTAAAATGTATCTATATCAAAGCTTCAGGAAGAAAAAGTGTGTTAAAGAAAGACTGAACATGACACCAAGTCTGACTAGCTGGCAGCATTACCACACAGTCCTACTGTGAACAGCATTGTCTGACGAAACCTGAAACAGACAGCACTGAAACCTAAACCTCCATTCTTCCAGTTTGTTTTATTTTTGTTAGTGTGAATCCACGTAGGAGTGAGCAATGTGTATATTATGTACACAGCTCATTAGTGCAGATGAGCAGTGTCTGTTAACAGGTAAAAGATTCAACTGTAATGCCGAAATGTTCTTAAGAAAAAAATCTGACTTGTCCTTCCAGTAGAAGTGGTTCCAGTGCCCACAGAGATCCTCTATGCCCGCTACAGTATGCTCCATGAGCTGCAAGCAAAGTGAGAGCTGTTAGTAGTGTGTGCAGAAATGTGCTCTCCGACACATGCGCGCAGTCTGTCACTTACCCTGCTGTGAATCTCTACATTTATAGTTTCAACATCACGGTTTGTTCTTCGGACGTTGATGACCTCAATCAGAGGTCGGATACTGATGCCCTGTGAGGAAGAGGAACAAAAGAAAGTATTTAACATCCCAAATGACTTCACACACACTAGAGTTGTAGATACAGCTGTAGTCAGAAGTTTCCAGAAGGGGATTTTAATTATTTCTTTGAACTGTTCTTTTTCCAGGGTGGAATTATTGTACAGCATACACTGTTAGTGACTTTATAAACAAGAATTTGGTGCAAAAGTTTGAACTGATCCACTTAGGGTCAAAAGTATACATACAGGCTCATATACAGGTGATGGTCATAAAGTTAGAATATCCATTCCATTCAAATGGATAAAACTTGTATATTATATTCATTCATTACACACAGACTGATATATTTCAAATGTTTGTTTCTTTTAATTTTGATGATTATAACTGACAACTAATGAAAACCCCAAATTCAGTATCTCAGAAAATTAGAATATTATGAAAAGGTTTAATATTTAAGGCACCTGGTGCCACACTCCAATCAGCTAATTAACTCAAAACACCTGCAAAGGCCTTTAAATGGTCTCTCAGTCTAGTTCTGTAGGCTACACAATCATGGGGAAGACTGCTGACTTGACAGTTGTCCAAAAGACGACCTTTGACACCTTGCAAAAGGAGGGCAAGACACAAAAGGTCATTGCTAAAGAGGCTGGCTGTTCACAGAGCTCTGTGTCCAAGCATATTAATAGAGAGGCGAAGGGAAGGAAAAGATGTGGTAGAAAAAAGTATCCGAGCAATAGGGATAACTGCACCCTGGAGAGGATTGTAAAACAAAACCCATTCAAAAATGTGGGGGAGATTCACAAAAAGTGGACTGCAGCTGGAGTCAGTGCTTCAAGAACCACCACGCACAGACGTATACAGACATGGTTTCAGCTGTCGCAGTCCTCGTGTCAAGATACTCTTGAACAGCATCAGAAGTGTCTCGCCTGGGCTGAAGACAAAAAGGACTGAAACTGCTGCTGAGTGCTCCAAAGTTATGTTCTCTGATCAAAGTAAAATTTGCATTTCCTTTGGAAATCAAGGTCCCAGAGTCTGGAGGAAGAGAGGAGAGGCACAGAATCCACCCTGCTTGAGGTCCAGTGTAAAGTTTCCACAGTCAGTGATGGTTTGGGGTGCCATTTCATCTGCTGGTGTTGGTCCACTGTGTTTTCTGAGGTCCGAGGTCAACGCAGCCGTCTACCAGGAAATTTTAGAGCACTTCATGCTTCCTGCTGCTGACCAACTTTATGGAGATGCAGATTTCATTTTCCAACAGGACTTGGCACCTGCACACAGTGCCAAAGCTACCAGTACCTGCTTTAAGGACCATGGTATCCCTGTTCTTAATTGGCCAGCAAACTCACCTGACCTTAACCCCATAGAAAATTTATGGGCTGTTGTGAAGAGGAAGATGCAATACACCAGACCCAACAATTCAGAAGAGCTGAAGGCCACTATCAGAGCAACCTGGGCTCTCATAACACCTGAACAGTGCCACAGACTGATCGACTCCATGCCACGCCACATTGCTGCAGTAATCCAGGCAAAAGGAGCCCCAACTAAGTACTGAGTGCTGTACAGGCTCAGACTTTTCATGTTCATACTTTTCAGTTGGCCAACATTTCTGAAAATCCTTTTTTTGTGTTGGTCTTAAGTAATATTCAAATTTTCTGAGATACTGAATTTTGGGGTTTTCATTAGTTGTCAGTTATAATCATCAAAATTAAAAGAAACACACATTTGAAATATATCAGTCTGTGTGTAATGAATGAATATAATATACAAGTTTCACTTTTTGAATGGAATTACTGAAATAAATCAACTTTTTCATGATATTCTAATTTTATGACCAGCACCTGTATGTACATACCCTCACTTAAATTAAAAAGTGGTGCTGTAGGTTCTCCAGTGTCTTTTGACTTAACAAGGCCAAGGTCTATTAACATCTTGTTCGTGATCATGATTGACTACAACTGGTAGTTCCTCTTTGCCAGCATAAAAAGGATTTGTTGGACAGCACTTAGTGGATTGATCAGTACTCAGAACAATGGGAAGGTCCAAGGAACTCAGTGAAGATCTAAGAAAGAGATTGTAGATTTAGTTGGGAAGGCCTCTTGGAGCCATTTCTAAGCAACTGCTGATTCCAAGATCTTCAGTTCAAACAACTGTGCATAAATTATTCAGATGTCACCACTTTGCCAAGATCTGGAAGAAGACCCAGGCACCCTCAGATGAGAGGAAATTGGTTAGGATGTTCAGGAACAACCCAGAAACCACCAAGGCTCAAACCTGCCATAAACTGTAAACTGCTGGCACATCAGTGTCACTGTTCATAGTGAAGCCAGTTTTACATCACCATGGACCGAGAAAGTGCTCACCAAGAAAGAAACCCTTGTTTCAAAATCAACACCTTCAAGTTCAACTGAAGTTTGTAGTTGTCCACATGGACAAGCCAAATACCTTCTGGAGAAAAGTTTGAAAATTATGCTTAAAAGGCCCACCCCAGGAAACAAAGCAATTTAAAAGAACTATAACAACTATACCACAAGAAGAGCGCTCAAATATCCAGCCAGAATTATGCCAGATGGCTTGTTGATGGCTACCAAAAGTATCTGGTTGAGGTGCAACTTCCTGAGGGACATTTACCCAAATATTAGTGAGGGTATATGTACGTATTTGAGCCTGTGTGTATACTTTTGAACCTGTGTGGAGTGGAGAAAATCCTAAATAAATTCAAACTTGTGCATCCAATTCTTGTTTTTTAAAGTCATTAATGTAAATTGTACAATAATTTAAAAGAAACAAACAAAAGAAATCATTAGAAGCCCAAAATTACCCTGACATTCATGCTCATGATGAGTGTATGGAAACGTCTGGCCACAACTGTGAGAACCAGGGTATTTTCACCTCACTTTAGCAGCCATGCGACTGAACTTGGTACAGTTTCTTTTTAGAAGTTAAAAGTTCAGAGTCAGTAGCACAAAACGTAGGCAAGCATTATTATATCACACAATAAATAGTCATTATTATTCCTTCTCTAAATGAACAGTGTAAATGATTAGAAATTAAAAGGCTGACTTGTTAATGTAGAATACATATAAAATCTGAGTTGTTTTTTTTATTATTATTGGAAGTAAACAAATAAACACAGCACAAAACAACCCATCAGTCTGTTTCAAGATTTTGTCTCACTTCTAATTGCCAACTTTAATAAAAGCTTTTTCTATCTCATTCTACTGCTGAGACAAAAGAAATAATATACATTCATAAAAGTTTCTCACAGCAAGGAGAAATAAAAATATAACCACACAGACAGTTCCCTTACCTGAAGAAAGACAGTGAAGAGGATAATTGCAATGGTGGCAGTGATAAAGAGCTGCTTTCGGCCAATGCTATCAGGAAGCGTGAAGGCCAAGGCGAATGAAATTGCACCTCGCAGACCTCCATAGGCGAGACCAAACTGGTCTTTCATATTGAATGGGATGGTGCGGAAAGGGTTAATGATCTGAGTCAGTACCAACACACCTGAGAGGGAAAGATAGGAATATTTCACAGGTTTTATCAACAAGTTTAAAGCAGCTCTATATATTATCTTATGTTGCCAATGACTCAAGTAATGATGTGCCATCTTGAAGGAGCTGTTTGTAGAGATAAACCAGCAGAGACGTCTGAACATTTCCTTTCAGATTTAATGAGCATTTTGCCATCTTTAAGCTCTCTGTTTTGGACTGTGGTTTTGCTGGTTGTGAGAAGTTGAGTTGCAGCTTGCTTCATTGTTACTGTCAGTTAATGCGGTTTTAAAATTTATATTAATGTTTGGATATTTTAGAAGGCTCTCAGTCCATAGTTACAGAGCAAACACTTAAAGGTACCCTGTATAACACCTTATTTTCTTAGTACCAGTTTCTCTATTCCTTGCCTTTCTTTGCACATTTCAATGTTTGCACATGTAGCACCAGTAGCAATCAGCCTTTGCTCCACTAGATAACTGCACCAAAGTCAAACAAAAACCCGAGCTCCTTCCCTTACCCAGACTTCTCCATACAAACGCAAACAGCAGCGTGAAGAGGATGTAGCTCCAGTTCCACTCATGTTCAGTTGTGATGGTGACGACCCCTAGGAAGAAGGAGGAGGGTCTGTGAGATGGAGCCAAGCATCTTAACCACGTGTCTGATGGTCGTGCAGGAACGCTGGGAAACGTTTTCCTCAACGTAGTATTTCATGGTGAGGGCGCAGGTTACAATGCTGTGGAAGCACATGAGCACACAGGGTTTGTGGAGTATTTTTGTTGTGGGCGAACTGTGTGTTTTTCCAAAAAAAAAGAAAATCCGGTACATGTTATAAGATCTACTCACGCCATGATGGATGAGATGGCAAACAGCTCTGCCATCAGATAGGCCAGGTAGCTGTACATGAGTATAATGAGCGGCTCGATCTCTCGGACCTTGAAGGTGAATCTTGTGGTGAAGGCTGCCACAAAACCAAACAGGATGCCAAAGCCCATCCCACCGAGCCCCACGACAAAGAATCTCACCACTCCAAGGAACACATCCACAGGCTCCACCACTGGCATCGCTGCCACGTACCTGAACATGTTGTACAACACCTGAAATAAATAAATAAATAAATAAATAAATGCACACACTTTTTTTGCACACTTGTACCAAATCCCACACATCCCAGTCAGAGTTTGCATGGGGTGGGGGGTGTCAGAGCCTGTGGCCTCTAATGAAACTGCTCCAGATAAGACTGATTTATTGAAATATTTACTCTGCATTGTTTGCAACTTGATAATCAGATTTCACCAAACATACTGAATGAGTCATGGAAAAGGTACATTAGGTAGAGTAACCGGCTTTGTTCCTCCTACATCTGTCATTCTGCTTATTATGAGCGAAGCTTTTACTTTAAATATTGATAAGCGAAAACATGTGAGTGACATCGACTTGCATAAACCTGATAGCACATTTAGCCAGGCCACTTCACTGCAATACATGTTCTCAAAACTGAGTGCTTAATCTTGAGTCAACCCCACATCAGAGCCAATACCTCTCAAAAATGAATCACATGTACCAAAACTGGCAGAACAAAATCATGCATCATCATACTAAGATAATTATTTAAATTTAACATGACGCACAACTACAAAAGGTGCAGCTAGACCATCAGAGCCAATACAAGATACACACAACATAGATATTGTGCATTTACAAAGTCATTGCTAACATTGCGGCTCACACAGGGGCATGATTGTAGGAGATTATTGCTGAGATTGACGCTGAGTTGAAGTTTTGTTTGCTTCTTATAGCTGTGTGTAGGACACTTTCCTCTGAGTTTATTAAATGCCTGCAGCAGCAGAATCCATGTGAGCATCCCCAAAGTCAGCAAGAGGTGAGCACTAACACAGGGCGCAACAGTGGCAACTTCATTAAATGCTTATAACTTTAAAAATATTCTCCACACAGAAAAAGAACAACAATAAATCCTAATCAGTCCTAGATCCTCATCTCACCGAGGACTGGAGCTGACTTTTAATGCTCACTAGTGTATGAAAGTTGTAGCTGAAAGTAGTTAATATATTGCTTATAGTCAGAAATAGCACAAGTATGGCATAATGGTGAAAGGACTAGTACTTATATAGCACCTTTTTACTCACTTGAGCACTCAAAGCACTTTCTACTACAAGTCTTATTCACCCAATCACACACATTCATTTATCATTTATCAACGCCTGCCGCTTTCAAACATTCAAATTCCGATGGATGCATCAAGGACAACACGGGGTTCAGTATCTAGCCCAAGGATATTACTGCATGTGAGCAGGAGGAGTCAGGGGAATTGATTGATTCCCTGACTCCAATTGGTTGATGACCCACCCTTTATACTTTTTTCAGCCCCTAGATGCACTTTCATTTATTTACTTATTTATTTATTTATTTATTTATTTATTTATTTACAGGGGTTGGACAATGAAACTGAAACACCTGTCATTTTAGTGTGGGAGGTTTCATGGCTTAATTGGACCAGCCTGGTGGCCAATCTTCATTAATTGCACATTGCACCAGTAAGAGCAGAGTGTGAAGGTTCAATTAGCAGGGTAAGAGCACAGTTTTGCTCAAAATATTGCAATGCACACAATATTATGGGTGACACACCAGAGTTCAAAAGAGGACAAATTGTTGGTGCATGTCTTGCTGGTGCATCTGTGACCAAGACAGCAAGTCTTTGTGATGTATCAAGAGCCACGGTATCCAGGGTAATGTCAGCATACCACCAAGAAGGACGAACCACATCCAACAGGATTAACTGTGGACGCAAGAGGAAGCTGTCTGAAAGGGATGTTCGGGTGCTAACCCGGATTGTATCCAAAAAACATAAAACCACGGCTGCCCAAATCATGGCAGAATGAAATGTGCACCTCAACTCTCCTGTTCCAAAACTGTCCGTCGGGAGATCCACAGGGTCAATATACACGGCCGGGCTGCTATAGCCAAACCTTTGGTCGCTCGTGCCAATGCCAAACGTCGGTTTCAATGGTGCAAGGAGCGTAAATCTTGGGCTGTGGACAATGTGAAACATGTATTGTTCTCTGATGAGTCCACCTTTACTGTTTTCCCGACATCTGGGAGAGTTACGGTGTGGAGAAGCCCCAAAGAAGCGTACCACCCAGACTGTTGCATGCCCAGAGTGAAGCATGGGGGTGGATCAGTGATGGTTTGGGCTGCCATATCATGGCATTCCCTTGGCCCAATACTTGTGCTAGATGGGCGTGTCACTGCCAAGGACTACCGAACCATTTTGGAGGACCATGTGCATCCAATGGTTCAAACATTGTATCCTGAAGGCGGTGCCATGTATCAGGATGACAATGCACCAATACACACAGCAAGACTGGTGAAAGATTGGTTTGATGAACATGAAAGTGAAGTTCAACATCTCCCATGGCCTGCACAGTCACCAGATCTAAATATTATTGAGCCACTTTGGGGTGTTTTGGAGGAGCGAGTCAGGAAACGTTTTCCTCCACCAGCATCACGTCGTGACCTGGCCACTATCCTGCAAGAAGAATGGCTTAAAATCCCTCTGACCACTGTGCAGGACTTGTATATGTCATTCCCAAGACGAATTGATGCTGTATTGGCCGCAAAAGGAGGCCCTACACCATACTAATAAATTACTGTGGTCTAAAACCAGGTGTTTCAGTTTCATTGTCCAACCCCTGTATTTATTTATTTATAATAATTTTATTATTATTAAACCTAGGTTTATTATTGAAACCTAGATGCACTTTTAGTACGATTTCCAATTTGGCATGGAATGTTTACAGCAAATTTCTGCTAAGTGTTTGGATAATTAACTCAAACAAGATTGGATTGACTTAAATGGGAATTCTCTCCTCTAATGAGGATGAGTTTGTCAAAGACAAAAAAGATCGGGGGAAATCAAACTGGAAACTGGTCTCTTTTAAAAACATCTACTTTAAGCAGATGATGTGTGAGATAAGATGGTAACAGGTCGCTGGCTTTATTTGCATGTTGGTGGCAGTTAACGCTTGGTATCAACATGGCACTTTCAGTCACAAAAGAAGCTTGGAACTTTTTAGTCCCCTCATTTTGTTCATAATATGACTGTACTGCCACTGTGACACCACTGATCATAACTGTAAATCGAAAATATTTGTGCTTTTGTCAGAGATTATATTCTCTTGGATGCAGATCAGTGGCAGAGGCCTCTGTGCAGGTCACTCCTGGGTTTTTCCAATTTCCTAAGGCAAATATTTGTCTGCACTTCCTGCATCGGCTGTACTAAACAAAAAAGAGTCAACACCACACAAATGTTATGGAAGGATTTACATCAGGGGGTGCACAACTTAAAGAGGACTGGGCGAGGCAGGGGGTGTATGAGCCTGAGCCCACTTCAGTAAAGTTTTAGAAGATGATGTGTGTGGAAACTGCACAAACAAATGTGACTGTGACCTCACAAACTGGTTTGACAGCATCTGAACAAACAGACTCTGAATGGTACACAGATCCTCTTTGCAGACACATTTGTTTCAGGTCTGTGACATTCCCTCTTTTCCATTTTTTTGAGAAATTTATCTGTTTAGAAATCTTGCCAGACGTTTCACTCCCACACATCACGTTTTCATACATGCAACCCGGAGAAGAGTAACTACACCTTGCTCAGCACTCAGTGTTTTCATAACAAACAGCAGCTCAAAATACGTCCAAGCAGGTCAACATGTTGCACCACAGGTAACTCACCACAGTGACAGCATCACTGAAGAGACATTCTCCAAACACTACGATGTAGAGCTGCTCGTTCACAGACACGTCCTCAAACACATTCAGCACAGCCACGGGGTCCACAGCCGAGATGATGGCAGAGAACAGCAGGTTCTCTGGGAGGTCTATGTCTTGCAGACCAAAAGCTGGAATCTGGCATATGGCAAACAGAAATATGCCGATGCCAATGCTGTTCCACAGAGTCCCCACCACTGCAAACAACATCACCTGCACAAAATGGCAAGAAAACGTCACACAGGCTTTTGTGCTTTTTGTACAGAAAGCTATACAAACTTAGAGAAATTGTCCCTGAACATGTAACAAACCGTGCCAATGTTCTCAAAGAAAGCCCTCGTGGGCATGAAGTAGCCTGAATCGAGGACAATTGGGGGCAGCATGTAGAGGAAGAATATATTGCTGGTGAACACAGCAGGGGGCTCCTCCTTAACGGAGTGCATGATAGCACCCACTATCAGACCAATGCTGATGAGAAGACATGACTCTGGTACCCAGATGGTGATCTTGTGGTATACATTAAAACCTGAAAGGAGGAGGGAAATAGCCCAATGAGAAGGAAGATGAGAAAGCAGCACTCTACCTGCAAGGTAACTGAATGCAACATGATTAAAAGGACCATAACTACTTTAAAAGAATGAATAACTAAAAATGTTTGCACATATGTTATTGTTACTCACCAATTTTTGCAAAAGAAGCCAGCAGTATCCAAAGAGCAATTTCACAGGGTATCTGTATCCTTGAATAATTTATTGTAAACATGGGTAAATTTGTTTTTTCCTTTTCTGGATAGGCCTGGGGTCCATCAGGCTTAACCGGTGGCCAAATCGTGGCAGCAGTTGGTTTAGAAGGAATTTCGCCTCTGGAGCAATGTAATAGATTTAAAATTGTGCAAATAAAAAGAAGAGTCCCTGCTCGTCCGACAACAATTAAATCCATGGTGCAAAAATAAGAAAGAAAGAAAGAAAGAAAGAAAGAAAGAAAGAAAGAAAGAAAGAAAGAAAAAGAAATTACAGTCCCATAGTGGATTTCCACAATGATTCAAGTAACGCCTACCAACTTCACAAAAGATATGTTGACTTTGAAAAATGTAGCGGAGTGAGAACACGCTCAGGTTTCCTTCAAAAAAGTTCTCACTCAAACATATTCACTGAACTCTCCAGCAGCGGTGCCATTGATGGACTTTCTTCCCGGACGATCGAGTCTACTTTAAACCGTGGCTCTGCGACACACCTTCGTTTTACCTGCGTTCCGGTACGAACACGAAGCCTGCTTTGACTGGGCGTCACCTTTAATTTAAAAAAAAAAAGGATGGGACGGGGTATTTCCTAGCCACTGGGGAATACTGGTGAAACACATCTAATGACTCCTGCTAATGTAAAATGTTTATTTCTTTAAAGACTGTGGTCAAGTGAGCCGTCAGTTCTGAACCGTGGTCATGCCAGTCGCCGCTCAGCGCAATTTTCTTGCGCTTCTACCCTAACGTCGGTAGTGGTCGTCCTTACTTGCTGATTGTTTTTCAACGGGCCAAAAAACTATGGGGTTATTATTGTAGCAAAACGTTTGTGTGTGCTTGTGTGTATTGCGATCTGTGTGGAGACTTGTGTGTGTACTGAGACCTGGTTCAGATCCGTGTCTGTAATCAGATTTGTCAATGTGTAAATAAATCTGTAAGCGTGCCTATAGTCAAAAGTTTGGACACACCTTCTCATTCAACGTTTTTTTCTATTTATTTTTTTTTCCTACATAGTAAATAAATGCTGAGTTCATCTAGACTATGAAGGCACATATATGGAATTGTGTAGTAAATTTTAAAGTGTTAAACCAGAATATGTTTTAGATTTTAGATTCTCCAAATTAGGCACCTTTTGCTCTGATTACAGCTTTGCACACTCTTGGCATTCTCTCATTCAGCTTCATGAGGTAATCACCTGAAATGTTTTTCCAACAGCCTTGAAGAAGTTCCCAGAGGTGCTGAGCACTTGTTGGCTACTTTGCCTTCACTCTGCGGTCCAACTCATCCCAAACCATCTCAATTGGGTTTAGATCAGGTGATTATGGAGGCCAGGTCATCTGATGCAACACTCCATCACCCTCTTTCTTGGTAAAATAGCCCTCACATAGCCTGGAGGTGTGTTTGGGGTCATTGTCCTGTTAAAAAACAAATGACGATCACACTAAGCCCAGACCAGATTGGGATGGCATGTCGCTCCAGAATGCTGTGGTAGCCATGCTGATTGCGTGTACCTTGGATTTTGAATAAATTGCCAACAGTGTCACCAGCAAAGCACCCCTATACATCATACTTACCCCTCCATACTTTACGGCGGGAACTACACATGTAGGAATCCTCCACACACCTTTTCTACATCTTACAAAGACATGGTGTTTGGAACCAAAAATCTCAAATTTGGACTCCACAGACCAAAGGACAGATTTAAGGACAGGTCTAATGTCCATTCCTTGTGTTCCTTGGCCCAAACCATTCTCTTCCTCTTAGTTATATAAAGCATCATGGCATATCACAATTTGATCTATTATATTATACATTTTAAGACAAAGTTAGTGTGTATGTGTGTGTGGTGTGTGTGTGTGTGTGTGTGTGTGTGTGTGGTGTTTTGAACAAAAAAAAAAGTCATCAGTAGCATTTTTTTTTCAATCAAGATGTGGTCCTTTATTCTTTTGCTGGTTACCCACTTCTTCATTCATGATTCACTTGGATTAGAAATTCATTCAACTCATCAGCATGACCTGCACATTCAACTGGAAGAAAAAAATGAAGCGTGATTTATTGGACTGTACAATTGCAACTGTGAACACAATTCTGATCCAACAAAGTCAATCCAATATAATGATATAATATTAAAAAATCCATAAAAATCAACCTTGACAGTTGACATGAAATTCTCAACAGATTCCTCCTCTGGGACACCCATACTATATTTGTGCAAGGGATGATCTCAAACCACCACAAGAGTCCACAGAAATTAAAGGACAATTATGCTCAACTTAAGCAAGATCCTGTGGCATATGATAACATCATATAAAACAAAATCATAAGAAATTATCCTTGACAGTGGACATGGAAATCTCAACATATTCCTCTTCTTATTTCTCTTAATTTGTTCAGTTTAATTTGTTGTGTGTATACCCCACACAATAAGGTATACATAACCTAATAAGGCATGTAATGAAATAGCCTTCACTCTGTCTTCTTGGAAGGCTTGGAAGCATGTGGTGGCTGCAATGAAGAAAAGCTGAGCATATCCGCATTCTCAGAACTGGGGTTTGTCCTGTGCTTTGGTGCAACATTGTCTGCTGCAGAAAAAATACGTTCTGATGGTGTACACTTTAATAAATAATGGCCTAGATATTTTTAAAGATTGATACAGTGCAATTAATATAATATTTTATTTATAATTTATATTAATCTAAATCTTTAAACTAATGTTACTAAACCTTGAAATAAATATGGTCTAGTACACCCTATACCCCCCTTTAGACTCACCCCTGCTTGCTGCAGGTATCACTGCGATATAAAGTAGGACGGCTGCAACGACCTTCGGAAAGCTGCCAAATTTAAACATCATATCACACTAAGTTAATTCACCTGCATCTTTTATTTTAACGTTTGTGGCTTTAGTGGAGATTTTTCGCTGTGTAAAACAAACGGCGGTGTACGGGAGCAGATTCAAAGGCCGCTTTTCTTCACATTGGAGCTTTGCTTTGAACTTTGCTTCACTTGGAGCTTGTTGATCAGGTTTGGTTAAGGGTTCCCGCCAGCCTTTTCCTAGTAAAGGTTTTTGCTGTTTTAGTTACTAGAAATACGTTTTCTTTCGCTCCACCTGAGCTCATCATCTGAGTAACGGCTCCACCTCTTTGACTTCTGTGACAGCCTCCTCCGTGCTGCTGCTGTTGTGTTATCAGTCCTTTTGTTGAAAAACTGGGGCTTCGTGGACTTAATGTTGTAATACTTTTTATCCCCAGGCCGTGCTCCTGTATACGTTTGTACTGCAGGTCTGTTTTTAGTCACAAATGGTGACGTGGTGCAGAGTTTAAACGAAGCAAAAAATTTGTGGCCAGGATTTTTTATAATAGAGTTATTCGAGTTACTCGATGAATCGTTGTAGCCCCAGATATGTCATAGTACTTTACACAACTATGACAAACACACACACACACACGCATGCCACGAATGTTGTCATTAATGAACAGCTGGTTAAATCTGTATCTTTCTGAGTCCGCTTTGTGCATCACCAAGAAAGAGGTTTACTTGTTTAAATAACAGGATTATCACCTGCAGATAAAACTGGCTAGAATGACAGTGAAGGACTCGCTTAATGTGCAATAGAACAAGAGGAATAAATTATAGGTTTATTTTTCAGGAGACATGCTTTTCTTTCTTTTTTTTAAAAATATGACCAACTTGTAGGATCGTTTATCAAAACATTATTTTGGATGTGGACAGCAGTGCGATAAAGATCATAGATGTCCTGACTGGTTTGTTTTTCAGCATGACAGTGATTCCAAGAATACACAATGGAGCACATCAGCCGTGTACTGACGTCTTCAGAGTCTGGACCTCGACATTATTGAAGCGGTGTGGGATCATCTTGACAGAGAAGAGCACAAAAAGCAGAAACATACAAAGAAGACATTTGAGTGTCCTTCAAGAATCCTGGAGAACTATTCCTGAAGACTACTTAAAGAAATGACATGAACGCTGCCTCAGAGAGTTCAGACTGTGTTGAAGAATAAAGGCGCTCATACCAAATACTGGCTTTCAAGCTCATTACAATTGCACAAACTTTCCACGATATGTTTGCGTGTTTCAGTGAATTGCTGCACCCATTTCCTAGAAAAATATAAAAACACGAGGCGTGGCTCAAGACTCTTACAGTACAATAGCCTTATTTATCCATTCATTTTTTCTGCTAATCCTTTTCAGGGTCTCGGCGGGGTGGTCGGGGGGTGGGGGGGGTGGAGCCTATTCCAGCTGCCATAGGGCGAGAGGCAGGGTGGACAGGACGCCAGGCTGTCACAGGAATAATACAGAGAAAAAAACAACCATTCACACTCACATTCACACCCACGGGCAATTTTAAATCACCAATCGACCTAACCCCACTAACTATGGGAGGAAACAGTACCCGGGAAATAAAAACCCGCGCAGACACGGGGAGAACACTGCAAACTCCACACAGAAAGGTGTGGCGAGATGGTGGATTAATATAATCCCCTGTAATTAAGTAAAATTAACAAAAAAAGCTTACTCCCACTTAATTTTTATCTAAATTATACTTTTGTGCTCCAAAGTCGTGACTTCCTTTGTTAACTTTCTTGATCCACATACAGTTTCAAACACCTGCAGCATCGTCACGTGAGGATATTACAGCGGTACAGTCCCTTTTTTTTCTTTTCTTTTTTTTAGTCCTAGCCGACATCGCCACCCAGTGGGCGGAGGAGGCATTGCCCCCACTGTAGGCATTACGTCTCGGATGTGTCAGAGGGAGTCAGGGCGAGTCTCTGACTGCAGACATCGTCGATGCGGCCAGGATGCTTATCAGCATGAAAAGAAACCATCGCTTTTCTCTCAACGGTATGAGACATTTGTGTTTGTTTCTCGCTCCTCGTGTCATGATCTCGCGGTTTGTCGAGGGCGTTTGTTCCCAGATAGGAAAGCTGTCATAAAGCGAGAGCACCGCCTCGCAGAATGGATCAGAATAAGACGAGTTTTAGAGCCATAGCGAAAGACTGTGTAGCTGTTTTTGGGTTTATTTTTATTATTATTATTAATACTACTAATAATTACTGCCTGTTTTAAAACGGTGCTGAGCGAGGTGTGGGTCACATCCTCCAGCACGGCGCAGCTGCCTCCCTCAATGTGCATCAGACATTATGACGCAATGTTTGTTATTATTTGGTAGTGTCGATGAATGGGCATATATCCACACCTAGAGTGTGGTGGCAATAGGCCTATCATTTGGCGAAAAGCTTCCATAAATAGATTTGTAGTGGGCAAGCTTTGGCCTGCTGTTCTATTTCCACGCAGGCTGCCTGCTGAACGGACAGAATAACAACCAGGTTTATGCAGGTTTATAGAAGAGAATGTTTATCTGGGATTATAAGGAGTGTGTTTTATGTTGTTTTTTTTATATGCACTGGTTGCATCCAATATCATATTTACTGCTTTATGAAGCCACAGTTCTCCCTGATGTTCCCAACAGGCGTGTGAAAGGATTAAATTTGATCTTTTGAACCACTCTTTTCATAACAGAGCAGGAAATGGGTTCTTTGGGGATTCACTTCTGTCTGCCCTCTTTGTCTTGTGCTCATGTGTGTTTAAGAGTGTTTTTGATTGAACAAATCATATTTGCCACCATCTGCAGAATGTGTTGAGGAAAGCCATGAGTTATTCTCCTGAGAATCTGTTTGCTTGAAACATAACATATAACTAAGTTTCCTTTCTAATTCTCAGTTTTTTGAAGGCGATAGACTTCTTTTCTTCTGCTTTCTACTTCCATCTGCTTTTGTGTGCATGTATAAATGTTTTCTACTTTGAAGTGAAATTGCATATGCTCCTCTTTCGGTCAGTTTGATCAGAAAGCAATTTATAGTTCAGTGTCCATGATTATCGGTGCATTCATGTGCCCGTGGCTGTGGCAGACATTTCCATGCCAAGTAGCTGACTGTACACCAGACTCGAGGGAGAGCAGTGAGGCACTGGTCAGCTCTGGACTGAATCTGAATCAATAAATGAAAATGAAGAAGAACACTGGGGTTACAGAGGAACACAGGAAAGGGAGTTGGCTCCAAAAAAACGAAAAAGAAAAAGGAAAACACAGATTTGATGACAAAGAGACGAGGAGAAGGAGGAGAAGCTGAGGATGCACTGCAGTGCAGCCGGTGCTGACAGCATCTGCAGGAGGCGAACCGCCAGCCTGACAAACTGGGACAGATTTGTCTCCAGACCATCCCAGTGGACTCAGGAGCTCCAGAATATCTGCACTCTTACTACAGGCCGTTTTGCATGCTTCCCTGCAGCACATTCACCGTCTTTGTTGCCCCAGCTTTCAACCAGAAAACAAAGCAGAGTCCTCAATGTGTGATTGGGGTCAGAGGTCACCTTCAGGGCAACAGATTAGCCTCTTTCTATGAAGAATTAAGTTGACATGTCTGACTAAATAGTTGTTGTTGTCATCAGCTTTGGCAAGTGTTTGAGCTCTTGGAGTGGCCTTCTGTTTTCTAAGTTGTTTCAAGTTACACACTTTTCTGATTCTAACTTGCTTTCAGGTAACAGTACGCATAAAATAAAATGCACTGGACAGCAGCTGTACAGTAAGATAAGGTGCACACATCAGCATAAAAATATGTAAATGAGAATGAATTCAACTACACTTAACACTGTGGTCATCACTCAGAGCAGAAACAACCACTATGGAGGTCAATATGCAGTTTTAACAGTTCATTCTCACAGTTAGCCAATACGTTCCAGTGGTTTGTTACTTCAACTTATTGGCAGTTCAAATGTTATGATAGTTATTAAATGGAAAAAAAGATGGGAGAAACACCCTTCACCATGTTGAGTGTTGACGTTGCATAGCATTGTCCACCAGATGGCACTGTGCAACTTCCCTGTTGGCAACACCAAGCACAATGTCAAGCTGATCCAGTCAGCCTTGTGCAGAGTGTAAATAAGTAACTACACATAACAAATAATAGTATATATATATATATATATATATATATATATATATATATATATATATATATATATATATATATATATATATATATATATCAGAATGTCAGGTTTTAAATCACCAAATATCTGTATCAGTATCAGTCTTGCTCTCTAGTTCTCAACAGTTTCTACACTGCTCAAAAAAAATAAAGGGAACACTCAGATAACACATCCTAGATCTGAATGAATGAAATATTCTCATTGAATACTTTGTTCTGTACAAAGTTGAATGTGCTGACAACAAAATCACAAAAATCATCAATGGAAATCAAATTTATTAACCAATGGAGGCCTGGATTTGGAGTCTCACACAAAATTAAAGTTGAAAAACACACTACAGGCTGATCCAACTTTAATGTAATGTCCTTAAAACAAGTCAAAATGAGGCTCAGTATTGTGTGTGGCCTCCACGTGCCTGTATACTCACCTCCCTACAACGCCTGGGCATGCTCCTGATGAGGTGGCGGATGGTCTCCTGAGGGATCTTCTCCCAGACCTGGACTAAAGAGTCCACCAACTCCTTAACAGTCTGTGTTGGATGGAGCGAGACATGATGTCCCATGAGCGGTTTGCTCAGCAAAATTATGGCTCACTTTTTTTTTGGCTCTGGAATTTTTAGAAACAGTTTCATGACAAAAACATTTATTGGTTTCAACTATTTCAACTAAGCATTTGCAGATTAATCAATAAGGGCAGAAAACAAGTCACTTTCCACCTTGCTGTACATACTTTCAGCTCCATAACTGACAAACAAACAAGCAAAAAAAAAAAAAAAAGTCAGGCTCAGCCCTACAAAGGTTCAAATATAGAGAAAATATTGACTATTTACAGTGACGTGACTCAGAGCTCAAACTCAGGCATAGTGCAAGCTCCCTAAACATGGAAAATGGAAAACTTCATTGAGAGGACTCATTTGAAAAGTTTGCTTTGCATTGACAGTGTCGCTGAAGACTTCAGATGCTGACGTGCACTCTTCATTCTTGGGCTTTGCAGGGATCTGAAGAAAGAATATTAATATGATTATTACTCATGCTTATAGTATTACTACTCATATACAATAATCTGATAATAGTTCCTTTTATTGAAACACAAATTTGATTGTGTAAAATTTGCAGTATGGTCATATATATAAGGTACAGATCAAATATCAGTCCAAATGACAAAGTTGCTGCTCCGTCCCACATTATATTCCCTTAGCTTCGTAATGTGAGATGTTCTTTGTTTTCTGCAGTGATTTAATTACCTGGTTGCATACAGCTTTTCCGTAGCGTATGAAAGTGGCAAAGTGCTCGCAGTTTAGAGTGAAAAGGTTATATTGAAAGGATTGATCAAGAAGGCCGTTAAGACGTAGCCGCATATCCTCGGGTGTTGATGTTACGAAAGCATGGCGGTTGTTAGAAATAAGCACATGGGCTCCTTGCGGGACATTGACCTCCCCAAGAGGAACTCTGCGAATCTTGGTTTCGCCGAGGAGAAGGTCCCCACATACTGGGATGACTTTTTGCAGAAAAGTACGTACAGTTGTCATTTGTTGCGTCTCATCTAAAAAAACAAACAATCAAGTCATATTGGTGTTATAATTCGCCTGCTTGATGAAAGCAGTGAAAAGCATTCATGTTGTCCTCACCTGCGACCGCAAAATGGATTACGTATCCATCTTCATCATAGACTGCCCAGTGCGAGCATCCAACTGGGTAGGAGAATTCTATCAAGTCTCCAAATTTGGCAGTGGACACAATGTGATCAATCTGTGTTTATTAGAAAACACATAATAAATAATAATAATTAGTAATAATAAGACAAGAAGCAAGTAGTGAAAAGTCTCCACCCAGTTCCACTCCCCATCCAGTCAGATAACAGGTTCAGCTACATTACAGCAAGTGGCTGACACATATTTTTAGTCAAAGGTAAAACTGATCCAGCTCTTGTCATTTAGCATATGAATACATTTATTGTTGCAACAATATAATACTATCTTTGCATTATTTTAGTAGGTTAGATATATAGATAGACTCCCTGGCCACTTTATTAGGTGCACATGTTCAGCTGCTTGTGAACACAAATATCTAATGAGCCAATCACACTCAATGCATTTAGGCATGTAGACATGGACGACCTGCTGACATTCAAACTGAGCATCAGAATGAGGAAGAAAGGTGACTGTGAAAGTAACATGGTTGCATGGTTACTAGGCAGGCTGGTCTGAGTATTTCCAAGTATTTTCTGAGTATTAACTGCTGATCTTCCCTCACTTCCCTCACTACAGAGCATGGTCCAAAAAAGAGAAAATATCCAGTGAGTGGCAGTTCTCCAGTTCAAAGTAACCGTAAGACTAATTTGAACTGATAGAAGGGCAACAGTAACTCAAATACGGTGACATCCCAAGGTGTGCAGAGGAGCATCTCTGAACAGAGAACGTGTCGAACCTTGAAGCAGATGGGCTAAAGCAGCAGATGACCACACTGGTGCTGCTCCTGTCAGCTAAGAACAGGAAAATGAGGCTACAGTTTACATGGGCTCACTAAAATTTGACAACAGTAGATTGGAAAAATGTTGTCTGGTCTGGTGAATCTTGAATTCTGCTGCAGCGTTTAGATGGTAGGGTCAGAATTTGGCATAAACAACATGAAAGCATGAATCCAGTGACCTATGTGCAACAAATCTGCAGCAACTATGATACTGTCATGTTAATATGGACCAAAATGTTTCCAGCACCTTGCTGAATCCGTGCAATAAAGAATTAAAGCAATCAGATAAATAGATAGAAAGATGCTTACCTGTTGCTGATAGTTCATGGCTGACTCCTCCTGGTTATTTCGGGTTAAAATGAAAACTGTGTTAGCTCTTCCAGTTTGTTTTGTTAGGTGTGATGTGTGACAATCTTTGGACTCCGATGAAAGAAAGACAGCAGATTGGCTACTACATTCAGGGACCAACTAGAAATAAAGCAATAAAAGAAGCCGTTTCTGACAAGTCTCCACCCAGTTCCACTCCGCATCGAGTCAGGAAACAGGTTCAGCTGCATTACATAAAGCTTATTTTGACAGATAATCTGATCTAACTCCACCAAACTGCTGAAGTTTAAGCTAACTGTCAGAATGAAAAGCTATGTAAATAGCAGTTTAATTAAATAGTGAATACGTTTTCTGTGTAGGCACTGTAAGGTAGGAAATTGTGAGTAAAATTTTACAGTAGGCAAAATAGTTCTCAGTAGTAACTAAACTTTATTTGAGAATGGCTTCAGTAAAATTTACAAAGATTTGTGTGGAAATTTTCACCTTCCTTCCATCAAGTAAACAACACTCAAGTTTTGTTTTGGTTTTTCAGTGTTCATCAGTGCAATTCAAATCTAAACTCTCTTACTCTGAGTTAAAATTGTTAAACTTATTCAGCTCCCCACTTTGTTAAATTGCATTGTAAAGTATATTTCTCATGTGGACTGCACTTTAAAGACATCGGTTTTAAGATAATTGTCATGTCGGGCAGTGTGACAGGCGAAGAGATGGACCCATATGCAGGACTCCGGAAACAAAAGATTTTTATTGCAAAACAAAAACCAAAATACAGAAATCCCTGTGGGAGCCAGAGGAAGAGCATAAGTCAAAACAAAGCAAGGCAACACAC
>JAMQGT020013550.1:0-78911 GCA_024447675.2 Pterophyllum scalare
CCATTACGTATTGCTTGTGCTGAGCGCCTTGCTGTTCACATTACTGTTCTGCCACTTTCAACACCAATCACATCTCAGAGTTTACCGACGATACCACAGTGGTTAGCCTGCTAACCAGCGATGATGAGTCATCTTACAGGAAAGAGGTGGAGCAGCTGACAGCCAGGTGCACTGCACACATCCTGAACCTCAACACCAGCAACACCAGGAGATGATCATTCAGCAACCAGCAACATCTCCCATTAACCATCCTTAGCTCTCGAGTGGAAAGGGTCCACAGCACCAAGTTCTTGGGAGTTCAAAAAAGAAAATCTCAAAAAGGCCCAACAACACCTTCACGACGGTGGACCTCACCCTCCCAGCCACGAGCATATTTTACAGCAGCATCACTGAAAGCATTCTCACTTCCTGTATCTCTTCCTGGTTTGGAAACAGCACAGAGAAAAGACACAAAATGCACGAGACCTGCTGCCACATCTCCAGGACATCTGCACAGAGCGCTGCAGGCTCAGAGCAGTCGGCTTCAGAAAGGACCCCCTCAGCTTGTTCACACTCATGCAGAGGAGCTACAGAAGTATCAGATAAAGGACCTCTCTAATACTAAATGCTAAACCACGGTCTGTGAACCACTCATAAGAAACTGATTGCATTTTAACTGTTAAACATTCATATTATTTATTTAGTCTTAGGGTATTTACAGTATTAAGTGCATTTTATCCAGTGCTGCACTGCTGACTGCTGCATGCGTGAAGCATAAAAATAACAAAAAAAGGAATCTGAAAAATTGAATCTGCTATTTTGAAGACTCATGCAATGAACATAAGGCGGGTAACGATATGAGGCAGAAAGTCAACAAAAAGTAAAAGGAACAGGAGAGCTGAGGATACACAACAGGAAGGGCGATAATAAGACAGGTGAACTCAATCAAACCCATGAAGAGGGCTGGAAAAGGAAGAAGAGGAGGAGAGTAAAGAACAGAAAAACACATGAGGAAATAAACTGAAACAGACACTGGAAAGGAAACCAAGGATTGCACACAGAGACCTGAGACCACCGTCACAGAATCTCTGCTGTTGTTGACTTCAAGGTAAGTTCTGAAAATGTTTCTGTAACGGAACTCCAGCTGTCGATCGTTCTCCTGCTCACCCCATTGGCTGTTCAGATTTACACTTCTGCTCCGTGTGGAGTCCACGACGTAGCCTACGCTCTGCAGGTTCACTGTGGAAACACCACCAGAATCCTGATGGGAAGTTTGGCTCTTTATTCGTTATCACTTATAGCCTCTGATTTTAGCCTAAATAAGCAAAAATGAATGGTTTGTGTGCTGAGAAGCTCTTTTATCTTCAGTCTTTTTTATGATAAACTTTATAATTGCTTTATTTTGTGCATTTGTCCTTTTAAAACAAATTATTTTGTTTAACATTTTAAATAAACTTTTAATGGAACACAGGACAAACAAACACTCACTTATGTTGCTCTGTGTTGCAGTAGGACGGGTTATAGCCGCAGTTTTGGGAAGGGCAGCGGATGCAGCAACAGTTGTTGGTGCAGGACCAGACTCACCAGGGTCAGTAGATGGAGACCTAGCTTGCCCTCATTAGCCTTTGTGGATTCATTGTCTGCTTTTGTTCTAGCCTTTTGTCGCATTTTTGTTAATGCAGTCGCTCGTGTTGCCACGAATGTCGACTTCCTGCTGTGAGCTTTGTGTTTCAAGTTTCCTATTTTGTGTAGCTGGCTCCCGTCCAGTTTTGTGTTTTACTTTTAGTTAATAAAGTTTAAGTTAAACATAGTTTGAGCCTCGAGTCTTGCATCGGGGTCCTCGGCCATGCCTGCGGCAGCAGAATGCTGACAGATCCGTTCTTTTCCAGTCAATCTGAAAAACAGCAGAAGCTGAAAATGCACAGAAGGAAATGATGGAAGTGAACGGGCCGACCTGTGATGTGGGCTATTGTGCGCCGTGTCGACGTGTTGTCGCATTCTGTGTAGGGTTTCAGAGCGGTCTGCAGTTAATGCTGAAGCATAAATTAGAGGCAGATATTTGTGAACACATTCATTCATAGAGATACTCAGACTGGATGACCGGAGAGCCCAGAAAGTTTTGAACAATATTCTGCAGCATCAGCAGGAGTTGACTGAGGACTGAGGAGGTCTCCTGAGTGGAGGCCTGAGCCTGCTTGTTTGGGTTGAAGGACAGTTTGATGAAGAAAAGTTTTTTCATCAGAGAAGTGGGTCAGTCGAGTCTTTGATATGCAGATATTTTTATTTTGGTTCTGATGGAAACGGCATTAAAGCCAACAGGAGGGAATTAAATTACCTTCGACTCACAGATCTGAAGCGTAACACAAATTAAGGCCCATACGATGAGCTAAATGAAATCACAAACGTTACTTAGGCCTTCTTTCTTCTTCTGTTTGGTTTGATCTTTTAACTGAAAACACATTTTCTGCTCCAGAGACATTCATGAGCCTGTGTGTCGGATCATAAAGTGTCTGTGAAAGGAACAAAAAACAGTCACTTTGATTCCACAAAGAACAGCAGAGACATGTAAATGTGAAACAGCCCAGAAAACGCACACCAGGCATCATCAGTAGCAAGGCCTCTGAATGCAGTGCAGGACTCAGGAGGACGTGCAGCAGCACACGTTAGAGTTTCAGTGCTGACGCCTGAATTAAAAGGAATGAGAATTACAGGAAAATGCATGAAGTGCACATTATCAGTCAGCAGACTGAGCTTTATTTATGAGATCTTCCACTGAAGACAAACAGATTTCTATAACAGCCAATCAAATTGCTTCTTCCAACAACTATGAAAACAAGAGAAAACAGTGACTGAGTGACTTCCTTGTTTGCTGATCTCTGATTACTGTGAAGAGTTATTTGAATCAGAAATCAGCCAATGAGCTTTTCTCAGGTCCAATAAAGTGTTGCTGTAAACGTCATACGTTCCGTTTCTCTGTCAGATGAACATCAGCGCCGTTTATTCGCCGCCTTCGGTTCAGACTCTTCCTTCAGTTTGTTCTCAAGGCGAGACACAACTCAGCAGCAGCTGAGTCACACGGCCTTGAAATGATCAGATGTGGAACATTTTCCCGCTGCTGAGCTCCTCCGTGTTTGTATTCTGTCCTGGAGGATTCTCTTTGTCCTTCTGCCTGATGCATGCTGGGATATCTGGACGCCAACACTGACCCTGATGGGAAAAGAAGGACCGATGCTCGCTTCCTTAAATTCCAGCTGCTGGAGGTCAGGTTCATGTCAGGGTCTGTTTGTCTCAGCTGTCTCTGAGTCAGTTTCCTCTGTGATCGGACCCATGCAGCAGCGAGGAGACGTATGAATGCCACACAGTAAAAATAATCAGCAGCTGCTGCGTGGACGCACACATCTACAGTGTGTTTCCACATGAAAGTGTGTATAATACAGATAAACTGATGCTTATCAGCTACAAATATATATTTCCCAGCACAATGTTCTGGAGCCTATCCCAGCTATCATAGGGCAAGAGGCAAGGTACACCCTGTACAGGTCGCCACCCTGTCGCAGGGCTAACAGGCAACCATTCACACAGGCAATTTAGAAGCACCAGGTAACCCCACTAACTGCATGACTTTGGACTGTGGGAGAGAACCCACAGACACAGGGAGAACATGCAAACTCCACACAGAGAGGCCCGAGGTGGACTCAAACCCAGGACCTTCTAGCTGTGAAGGTCACAGTGCTGCCCACCACACCACCGTGCTGCCCCTTATTCTTGTAAATAACTAGGACTCAGTACAAACCATTTTTGACTGTTAAAGCAAACAGACCACTGAGGATTCACTGTCAAAGATTTCAGCCTGAGTTCCTGTAAATAAAAGGCTCAAAAATAATAGAAAAGCCTGTAAACATCCACCTTGCATGTTATCACAGTGTAAATTTGATGCTTCTTAATGCTGTGATGGGGTTTTTAGTGCCTGGGTGTAAACCTGGTTCCATGAGCAGAGCAAAGCAAAGCAAAGGGCCAGATGCAGGACAGGTAACAGGTAAATGAGAAACTGAGCTCTAATTAGGTTGAGTGTAAAAGTCCAAAAGCAACAAATTCCACAGGAACAGCAAATCCAAACTTAGGAACACGAAGGAACAAACACGGGCAGGATAAACGGATGCCTTCTTCTTGTTTACTGGTTCCATTCTGTCTCACCCCGTGACCTTCAACCCTGACAAATCTCACCAATCGAGCTGCTGGAAGTGTTCATATCTGTAGTTCTCAGGGAAGTCGATGTGAGTGTTGGCAGCCTGCCGCGACCTCTCTTCTCTTCATGTTTGTTTGTTTGCTCTCTGAGGAGGAATTTTAACTGTCAGCAAGCCTGAAAGTTAAAATCTGACAGTTCTGGACTGATGTCTTTTATCAGACAACAGTCGGAAAAATTCACTTTCAGAAGACTGCCGCAGTTTTCAGAGCATCTCTATTTGCTCTCAAAGTCCCACGTCTTAAAGACTCGCTCTCCTTTCAGCAACTCTTTTTAGGGCAGCCATAGTTTTATCTCCTCTGCATACAGATATGCACTCTGTCCTTAATCTCTATAACTTGGGCCATTTCTGGATTGAGAATATCCTTCCTTAGGAATTGCCACCTTGTGATTACCTCTGCCAACCAATTAAGTTGCAGTTTGCATCCACATTCCTTAGCTGTGGCTCTGAGACCTAGCTCCCATCATTACCCACAGATCCCTGCTAATCAGTCACATCCAAGTCAAATCCCAGAATCTCACTCAGCAAACTGGAGCTCCACCTTCTTGGATGGTCTGTTAGTCCAATGAAGCCACGGCAGTCATATTATTGGTCAGATAATTGCATTAAAAATGCTCCAAAAGGCTCCAACAGCACAAACACGGTCCAGAGGTCCAGTTCAGGGACTCCAGTTAGCTGAGGTGAAGCCGAGCAGACAGTAGCCTTTCCACAAAACCCTCAGTTTAGCCCTCACCAAGAGCTGGTGTGTCCATGTTTTCTCTGCAGGTCCTGGGAACAAGCAGACCTGGGTTTCCAAGGTCAGGGGGGGCTATCTGCTGAGCTCTGCCCATGGGAGCATGGAGCTCAGTGGGCTCAGCGAAGAGTGAGACCCCTGACCTCCTCTGGAGCTGCTGTCTCTTTCTTACTCTTTGTTAACCAGAACAGAGAGAAATTTAGCCCTTAAAATAAATTCAGCCTCAAAAGTATTTTTCTGACCTTCACTGCTCTGCTGCTAGATGACCTTTGACCTCCGCACAAAATCTCCTTTTTAAAAGCTCTTTTACAGTCTCTTGCAGGTCGAGGCTCTATTTTTTCAAAATTTGTTCTTTTCCTGCAGACAAGCTCGTGGCATCCTCTGCAGGCTGCTCGGAGAGGAAAATGAAGCTCCCTGCAGGGATCAGCAGAGGTGCACATCGCATTAATGGAATTTATTCAGCACAATAAATGAATTCTCTCACACACACAGAGTTCGTGTAGTAGCTACAATCTGCTTCAGGCAGTGGGAGGAAAAGCCTGGAGAGACAGTTCACTGGAGGCTCCAGGCTAGCAAACATCTATCCAGGATGTGTGAGCAGAGTTTGACCCAGAAAAGAAGAATGAATGGATTGCTTTACTTTTATTTAACTCTTTCTCTTTGTACTTTCTTCTTCAGCAGATGATCTGCTGCTGGTTGATATTTTGAAGGATCCACATCTGAAGCGCCTCAGATTTTCACTCCTCGGCAGCTGGAGCCTATCCCAGCTGACTCAGGGCCAGAGTGGTTATTTCAGCGATTAAAAGTAAATTGCCAGTTTTATTTTGAACTTATCATTTAAGTGAAGACCTTTTAAGTGTTTTCATCAGACAGCTGTACCACATTTTTGGGTTTCAGATGCAAAAATATAAAATTTGAATGCATTGAAAATGTTAAAAGGCTGTATAGAATTAACTCCTACAAGCCATTAATTGAACAAATTATTAAACAGAACTTGGACATGTGTCAGTGACCTGTGTATCACTCTGATGGAGATGATTTTAATGACTTGCATACAGCTGGAACCGTTATCTCTGTAATGGCTCAACCCAACAGTAGACAGGAAGTCATACATGAATAAATCAACATGGTGAGAGAACCCGGCATGGTTGTACATGTGGTGAGTAACAAAGGGAGGTAGTAGAACCAGCAACGATAAAACCAGGTCAGTGATTTCAAAATAAAACAGGAAACAGTTACATGATACTGAATTGTTATACACTAGAATGACCTGCAGTAGTGGATTTAAACATTTTAGTGGATTTTAAAATCGGTAAAATAAAAAGTTTAAAATAAAATATACAATATTTCTATCCAAAATATAAAAATCAGCAGACAATAGAAATACCTCAATACTGTACAAGTATAGTTGGGAAAGTACTTGAATAAATGTACTAGGATTAATAGTGTTTTATCACAGTGATACTGGTTGGAGGGGAACTAGGGGTCCAACCATATTTCATAAGCCTTTCCACGGGCCCTTTCCTTTACTCTCATCGTAATTATTACAGCCACTAGTGGGCGATTTCACTTTTATTGAATTGACTGACACTGAATGGTTGCTTCACATAACGATGGGTTGTAATAATTTATATAAAATAAAATAAGTTCTCTGTGGGTGCATTTTTTAAAAGAAGTCTCAGTCTTCATGTTTGGGGTCCTGGGAGCTTACGGCAGCAAGGGTCCTCACAACGACAGAAAAACAAACGTGTGTGTGTGTGTGTGTGTGTGGGTGCTTGGGTGTCGGATCCAGCGATTGCTGCCATGTTTAGGTAAATGTTGCCTGTTTGTGTCCTGGTGTGTGCTGACTGTGTTTGTTTCTGTGTTTACAGCTTCTGGTTATTTCAGTACACTCTGCACTGCATACACGGCGCGTGGCAGCGGCAGTTTGTCTTTAAATACAGGTCTAACAGTGCTGTGTTTAACCTTGGTGGGGTTTTTTTTTTTTTAAAGGTTTAGCTCTCAGTCTCTTATCAAAGGTTAGCAGCTTCAGTCGGCTCTATTAAATGTTCAGAATCGTTTCAACAATACAATTTATTTTTTGACAAGATCTGTTTTATCTTTCAAGGACACAAACCATTTTACTCACTCATATCTCGTCTCGCCTTTATCAAGAGCCTCTTCACCTGCCTCAGCCGAAAATCCATCAGTCTGCTCCAAACTAAAGAGAACTCCTTTCCAGTGTCCTCACTGGCTCCAGACATGTTTCTGAACTTTAAGGTCTTAAGGATACCTTTCCAGATGCTTCATGGCTTCGGTTCATACTATTTACCTGAGGATCAGTACATAGAAACTTACTTATCCATGAGGGGAAATTTGCTTTGCAGCCAACAGCAAAATATCACACACAACACACGCAGCACCGGTCAGAAGTTTGGACACACACCTGTACACCCAGAGATAACGAATCACATAATAGAATTCAAACAGGTAACAGTGGTAGGAACAAATGAAAAGTTAAATCTCTTTGTTCTACAACGAGGCAAAGAATAGCTCCTTCCTGAAGCCAGCAGCTGATACTCTGAACACAAGTAGTGAGCACGGTCACCCCAAATCCTCTCTGCCTTCTGGGAAGCCCTAACTATGTACAGGAGGGTACGATCATTGAGCTTTATACCTGACTCTGTCTTGCCTGCATGCAAAGAGGAGCTCTGTTAAAAGATGTATAAGCTCATAAGGTCAGTCATGCTCATACACACTGCTGCTGCTATGTGTTACCATCTCCAGTGCCCAGGTGATGCATTACAAGCATTACCTGTGTTTTACAAAAATTAACCAATTTTATCCAGAGATATGATTTCATATATACTTTTCATGGGTTTGACTTTGTGCTTTCTAAGAATGGGTCTCTGTGCTGTGCAGCAGAATGAGCCAACCAGCAGCCCCAACTTTCCTTTATTATCATCATCCATAACTGTCGCTATGGATGGGCAGAAGAGTGGCGTGGGAAAACAAACAAAAGAACTTCTACATGGAGTTACTGATTGGTGAACTATGGCAGGAAATTCAAGGTGCAATTTTTACATTACAAATTACAATCATGGCATATTTGATCGCAGATGACCTGTTACCAGCTACAACAGGTCCCCAGATAATTCTAGTTTTCCACTTTGGGTCTGACGTTGCACACGAGGCTTTGCAGCTAAAGAGCTAAAGACCAAACACCCACAGGCAGAATTCTCCTAGCTTTTAGCGCTCAGTGGAAACACTCCTTGCTGGCGTGTCCTTATATCTGCATTTATCTACTTGTTGGGACATTGTTTTAATTGTTTTTTTCTGCTTCTGTTAATAACCTTCGTAATGTCCTGGGGTCATTTTGACCCCAGAGGACAATAGGTATAAGGACATCAGGAGGACATTACGAGGGTTAAGCAGGTTGCCAGGTTCTGTCGTTTGATGGTTAAGAAAATATAAACTTGTTGTAAAGCTTACATGTTGCCACCATTGGCTGTTATTACTGTAGACTGCAGGTCGGTTTGACACATTTTGAGTTGTCTGAAAAGCTAGTTATTTTCATGTTCCCTCCCTAAACAGATACTGAAGTCTGCAGGTCAGTCTGACCTCAATACTTTTATGTGCAGAAATGTTGTTGTTCTGTCTGCTGTAGTTGTCAGTTTCAGAGAACCTAACACTTCATGCTGATTTTTTTCCAGGAGGTATATTTTCTGTCTTTTCAGCAGGAATATGGAAAAACTACCTTTTTTTTTTTTTTCTGGTGGTCAAGGATCAGCAAAAGAGGAACCATTTTAATTTTGAACCTGTGCGATAGGAGATGGGCAGTGGTGGAAGAAACCACTCAGCCCGTCTGCTTCTAGTTATTATTACTATGATCATGAATTATATAAACTCTTTCCACCAATTCTGGGTCTGCTCGAGGGGGTCACCTCTCAGCAGACTGTTTTTCATTGTGAAGGAGCAATGGTTCTACTCTGAGCTCCTTCTGGATGTCTCAGCTCCTCACCCCATCTATGAGGCCACTGGAGCTCATCTCGGCTGCCTGCATCCACATTGTTCTGTCAGTCATTTACCCAGAATAACTGAAGAACAGTCATGGTTGTACGCTTCAACCATCACCAAAAGTGACTGCAAACTTACCTGAATGCCCAATCCTCAAAACACAGACTAGTCTAGGGCTGCAACAATTCTTTGAGTAACTTGAATAATTCAATTATAGAAAGTCCTCGAAGCAAATTCTGTTGCTTCGATGCTTAATTTAAACTCTGCAGCGCTTTGGTGTCTCTGCGCTAGCGGAGTGTTTCACCTGCATTAGCAGCATTCAAGTTCTCCCGTCATCATCGTTGTATTCTTCTTTTTGTGGGTGGCCGTGGGCAAACCAGCTTAGAGCTGCATTACTGCCACCTACTGGACTGGAGTGTGGATCAGGAGTTAGACAAAAACCCCTCAGATTCTAAAAAGTTCTCCGCTGCTGTGACAGATTCCCCATAACGTTGACTGGATCATCGCTGACATGTATTCCATGCCTGAGAATTTCAGCTGTTTTTTCTTTACATCATCTCCCAGAAGGGATCACTATAACTACAGTTTGCTAGCAAGCATCAGCACTAGTGATTGTTCTGTACCCCCCCCCCCACACACACACACACACAAAAATTATACTTTAATCCCAGATTAGTGATTAAAAAATAGACCTGCAGTAGAAACATGTTTAGGAGAATGCTTGCATAAAGCATTACAACATTGCGCTCAAGCAGCACCCAGTTTTTCAACAGAAACACTGATAACGCAACAGCAGCAGTCAGCTGATTTCCATCAGTCTGTCTACGCAAGCACAAAGAGGCGGAGCCACTATAGAGACAGTGAGCTCAGGTGGCGTGAAAGGCAACCACCTGATCAGCAGCTGCTCCATCCACCCTGTTTGTTTCACACAGAGAAACACTGCAGTATGGAAGTCAAAATATGCAGATGAACTGTTAATATGAAAAAAGTATTTCTTATCCGATTACTGGATCAATCTATGGAATAATCGACAGAATACTCGATAGTTGTAGCCCTAGACTAGTCATTGCATTTCCTTTGTGACTTAAACCTGAGCTGTGAGTCTGAGTCTGCCTTGGGGTCTTTCTGTTGGTCAGCAGTCATCACAGTATATTTCTCTGGTTGTTTTGAAACTGCTCCCAGACAGAAGCAAGTAAAACAAAACACAAGTATTAATTTCCACTTTGTGGGATTTATTATTTATAAGCCTGATAAGATTTCTTGAAACATAACATCCGTCTTGATGAAAGATGAAACCTCCTCTCCAGTTTTTCCCCTTTTCTTCCATTCCTGCTTCTTTCTCCATTTTCTCCAGCTGCATTCTCATGTCCACTCTCTTCACTGGATGAGACCTCGGGGATATTTGAGATGTTTCCATGGTGACCCCATCACCCCAATGGACAGAGGCAGATAAATGAGGGGGTCAGGGAAATATTACACGGAGTAATGACTATAAAAGTAAACATCCGGAGTTCATCTGAGAAGACAGAACAACAGGCTGCTTTCATGAGCCTGACAGATTTGGTTTCATAAACTTATTTAACATCAAAAAAACATTTACAGGAGGCAAATTTCACAAGACTGTTGGGGACAGATAAACCAGATCCTCTGACAGGAGATAGGTCCCATGCACATATATATATATATATATATATATATATATATATTTTTTTGTGTGCGTGTGTGTGTGTGTGTGTGGGGGGGATCATGTGTTCTGACAGGTGTGTTTACCTGTCACAGAGAGAAGAGTTACTATACAGTTTTATAGAGAACGGTAGGAATGACTTCCTGAAGAGTTCTTTATGGTTGACTCTGCTGCCTCAGCAGTGTGGAGTGCAGCAGGTTTGTCCATGATGGAGCAGTTTGTTCAGTGACCTCCTGACCCTCACTGACTCAAACACCTCCAACTTCTGACCTATGATGGTTCCAGCCTTGTGAATCAGTTTGCTGATCCAGCTGCCATCTCTGGCACTGATGCAGAGTGTTTTATTGTTCTCTTACACGGACACTGGAGAATGGGGATCTGTTCATAATCAGGATTTTGTACCCTGACAGAGGACCAATAATTATTTTTTCTGTCCACTTGAAGGTCAAAAGTTCACCAGCATCATATACACTGTGGTATTAGAGCTCGAGCTGTTTAAGGCTGACAAACATAACATTCAGAGAAAAAAACTCTTTTACAAGATTTAAGTCATAAATGTAAACGTGATTTTAATTTGACTGCATTAAATGTTTTTTCCTCCTTTCCTTGATCCTTAGTTGTTCTTTTTAGCCTCCAATGGCTCTAAAATCATAAAGCTGCACACAAAACATTCATGCAGACGTATTCTGGATTTGCAGCCTGCAGCTATTCCACTTCAATGATTTCTGAACAGACTTCTTCTTTTAGTTCACACTGAGGTTTCATCACCTGCTTGGCAGCAGCCTCAGCTTGGAACTGAAGCCAGAGGAGAAGTAGCTCTTTGAATAATGAGTCACTACGTTTTCTCCACAGGTCATTATAACCTCGTTAGCTAAGTCCCCTCCTTCTGATCAGTGCCCTGGAGGTCATTTTTAGAAATAATTCCATCATTGAGTGCATATTAGATGTTTGAGGGTGGGACTCGCCCGATTGACATTTACAGGTGAGGTGGAGCTGATTGAGAAAGGAGAGGAAGGAGACACAAAGAAGGAAAGAAGGGAGGATGCTGAGGATGAATGGTGCTAATTAGAGCAGAAAAAGCTGTAATTGCAGCTGCTCATTATGGTTTAGGAACTGGAAGCTGTTCTCTCTACACACACACACACAGACACACAGAGAGAGAGAGACATCATCAGCACTAATTACCTTGCTAGTGAAACCACAACAGCAGGTGGGAAATATCAGCATGTGTGTTTGTGTACTTGTTGCTGCTCACACTGGAAGGACTCGACTTAACGAGGCAGTGTGTGGACGCCGGTGCTGCTGAGAGGTATTCTTACCTTTATCCCGTGCTGGCTCGTGTTTTCACGTGCACACGCCTGCATCGGGTCACAGTATCGGGTTATCTGTCTCTGACGCCACATCACGAACGAGCTGAGCAGCAGCTCACTTTTAGCTCCTAAGCACCAACCTCTGTGGCTGAAAAACAAAGCTGCACTAACCCTAGCATATCAGGAACATCCTGCACGCTGGAGAAACTCATTTTAATTTGTTTCACACTGAACCACAGAGCAGGCACAGCAGGGGGTAACCTGAACCTCGGACTTGTTGAAACGTATCGAGTAGATCGAGTCCTCCGGTGTCAGTAGGTTTTCTTTTAGGGGTAAAGCCAGAGTAGAAAAATCAGTGGCCTCATTTTAATTATTGTTATTATCACTTTGTTTGGATTCTTCCTGTGCTGAAGCAACTATAAGTATTTATATTCATGATCTGGACTGGAGCAGACCCTAAAGCCGTTTTCTGCCCAGGACAGCGACTCTACTGAAGGTTCCCTGATGGCCACCTGTGTTCCCAACCAGAACGATCGGATTGGTTTAAATGACGAGTCTGAGAGGGGTTAAACGTTGTTTAGTGTCCTCAATCAGCCTTACCATACTCAAGCTCAGAGATTAATGTAGTTCTGATGGCCTTTGTAACCTACCTAGTATTCCTGATTACCTCCATTGTGGTCTTGTATATTTAGTTTGTCTTTATTCTGGTTAGTATTTAGTTTTTTCCCTATGTTTTGAAGTTTAGAAATCTTGTCTATGGCTGGTGGTGCCTTATGGATTGAGTTTATTCCTCGGAGTTCAGTTCTTGTTATTTTTAATTACTGTTGACGTGCAGCTGGTTGTTAGTTAAATCCTTCTTGTGTTCCTTGGTGTCCCAGTCCCTTAACCTTTCCATGTCCCCCTGCCTAGTCCCTCTGTCCGCCTCTATGTCAAGTTGACCCTTGTTTCCTGTTCAGTTGTGTGCTCCTGTTTTGTTGTGGTAACTATTTTTCTGTGGCTTGTTATGCATATAGTTTCCAGCTGTGTGTCCCACCTTTGACCTCTCCTGTTGTTATCCTGTGAGTGTTTATCAGCTCAGCTGTTTTCAAAGAAAAAGTCGAGCTTTTGTTACAGCCATGGTTATTATAGTTAACGAAAACGAACGAAATAACGAAAACTGAAATTGAAAAAAAAACATTGTCATTAACTTAAATAAATAAAAACTAAAATTAAAAGGAAAAAAACAATAACTAACTAAAACTGAATTGTGAGTTTACAAAACAAACTGAAACTAACTGAAATTATAGATATTGTCATTTTTTTAAAGCCTTGTGGCTTAATATGAAATCATTTTTTCCACTCTCCGAGTTTAAGCTCGGAGCGCCATCGGGCAACTGTGTGCGTCCGTGTGCAGCGGTCTGCGGAGAAAGCAGAGTCCAATATGGAGTTCCTTTGACTATGATAGCACAGATAGCAGCGAGTGTGTTGTTGTGGATGTTGAAAAAAGTGTGGAGCTCTTCTCAGTAAAGAAAAAAAAACAACATCAAAGTCCAGCTGAGAAGCGCACACAGGGCAGCCACACAAACCGCTCTGGTCCTACGAGCTAACCTGGAGCACCTCCGGAGAAACGTGACTACTGTCGGGTCCACGCAGCCGCAACGTTGTGAATAACCTGTTCAGTCCTTGAAGGGAGTGAAGAAAGTGAACAAACAGGGACAAATATGTTTGCAGCCAAAAAACTGAGCGCAAAGAGCGAGGACCAAAAAACACCAGCACACAACCACAAGGTAATTAACACACAATCCAGCTACACAAGCATAAATGCGGACATGAGGTCGGACACTTCCGTAGGTTGTGTACAGAGGACGCAAAGACCCTGCAAGTCTAATTTCTTTGTTTGTCCCTGTTGATGTTCATGTGTGTCCTTAATGTTACACACATTTAGCATGTAGTGCTGCTGTCTGTGAACAGCTGGTTGTTGAATAGATTTCTTTAAAGGGTACCTGATTAAGTATTAAAATACTAAAACTAATACTGAAAATAACTAAAACTAAAAATAAAACCAAAAATAAAAACTAATAAAAATGAGCAAAACCGCTCTGAAAACTAATTAAAACTAAACTATAATGTAAAATCCCAAACTATCATAACCCTGGTTACAGCCATGGCGGCGGCCTCTGTTCCAAAAAACTTTAACGCTGGCTCTTGCGTTGCAGTTTTCAGTTCAGGTCTCGTCTCCCAAGTCCTGTGTCCACCTCCTGCCTGCGACACAGCACTGCATGACAGCAGCACAAAGAACGAAACTGAAGCTGAGTTATATTCTTGCTGTGATCTTATTACCAAGCAGTTTGTGTTTTTGGTAGCGTGTGCGTCATTCTGTCTGTAAACATGATAGTTTGTAAAGTTTTGTAATGGTGCAGAGGTCAAAGGTCATGTTGACAATCCATTAAAGTTTGGCTCACATCCAACGAAGTCTTCAAGGTCAGTTTCACGATTTATTGGTCCAACACTGACAAAAAGCCTTTACAGTTATTTAGCTGTCGTCCATCGTACGTCATGTGATGATTCTGGGTCTGTTGGCACCACGTTTTGGTTTTGAGCCTCAGCACCTATTTATGTTAAGTTGTTGTTTAGAGCAAATTTGGGTTTTGTTTTCCTTTAAAGAGATTCTTTTATTGATATATTTTGTGGTTTTTGGAGTCCTGCTTTGGGGTCCTCTGCTTGCAAACAAAATTAATATACAACATTAATACAAAACACGATACAGTTCCCTTAAAGGAAGTACTGCCCACAGAGGTTTGCGCTGTCAGAGAGCTTCCTGTTATCAAATCAGTCTTAGCTTCCTGCAGCTGACGCGGTCCCATTAGCCTCACCGTGCGGTGACCTCCAGCTCATACTGCTGGAGTGTGAAGTGCCTGAGAAGAGAATTAGCACCTCCTAATCTGAGGCCTTGGTTTTCAGCTGGAAAAGAGTGGAGAGCCCACTGTGCTCCTCCAGCTGGAGGAGTTCAGATATCTCAGGGTCTCGTTCAATGTCAGAACTGACGCCGACTGCAGACACTGTACGGATCTGTTGCAATGCAGGCAACGCTGTAGATTAACCAGCTTATCTACATTCAACTATGACTACGAGCTGTGAGCAGCGACTCAAAGAAGGAGATTGATAATACAAATGGGCTTCCTCCACAGGATGTCTGAGCTCAAGCTTACAGATAGTAAGGACTGCCTGGGTGAAGGTCATCCTCCATCATTTCTGTGAGACAAAAGCACTTCAGTGTTATAGAGATCTACTGTTTATTAAATGCACTTTTCTTCAGTTTTACAGCCATTAAATCTCTTTGAAGGACAGATCCAGTTTCCAGTGAGTGGATCTCACCCGGTGTTATTGATCAGACACTTGAGCAGAGAGCTGTGATCCAGCTGAGTCCATCCTTTACTCCTCTGTGAAGCCGCTACTGTCTCAAACGGCGGTGCTGATCTCAGACCAGCCGACGGCCTCTCGGGTCGACCTCACGCCGCCCTCAGCCCCGGATAATTGGCAGAGGCTCTGCAGGTCCTTAATTAGTTCAGGAGCCCTTCCTGGAGCCACACCGGGCCCTCAACACTTTGAGGCGCCGCCTTCATCGCCGCTTCTCTTTCATCTGACGGACTCTCGGCTCTTCCTGTCTTTGTCAGCCAAATGCCACCGGCTCAGCAGCCCCTTTTCCTCCCTCCTCTGCCCTCTTCAAACCTTCAGCTCAGATCTTTTGTCACTTTGTGGTGATGTTTGTGGTGAAATAATAAAGGTTTCAGATTCAGAAACGGAGTTAGAACCACTTTTGTCGTGTTTTTTCTCCTTTCTTGCTCTGTTCCCCTCTTTCCTGTTTTTGTGTGTAAATCTGTGATAATCGACCGTCTCCACTGTTTGTTTCTGTGCGCCTCCATCATTAAATCTGCTTTGTGCAATTTGGCCTCTCGTGTTGATTGCTCTGATTTCTAACAGCTCGTCTGAGTGCTCCGAACACACTCTGTATGGGACAGATTGTTGTTTGTCTTCATTGCTGTCGTGCTGACTCGGCCCGACTGCTCTTTAAAAACAAACTTCTGTTGTTTTGAATGTTTTTCTGCTGCCATGTTGATTTTCTGCAGCCAGACGTGTTCCTTAGATGTTTCAAAGGAGCTGACCTTAAACAGGCAAAGAGAAAGTAATCAAAACGATCCAGATGTTTTTTTTGTTTACTTTAATACAACGAAAGAGACCTCTTTATTATTTATTTTTAATGTGTTTTATTAATAAGCCACCTCTTGCAATTGTCCTAATTTCAGGTGATGTAGTTGCAGAGCCACAAAGTTTGCCTCAAAAGGAGGTCAGGGTGGAGGGGTGGGTCAACAAAGCTTAACCCCACTGATGCTTTTCACCTGGTTCTGCAACCTTCCCAGTTTTTTACTAACCACAAAGAAGTAGTTTTGTAATCATATTGGTTTTCTGAAAGCAGAGGAGACCGCATTGGGAGGAGAGGGTGGCGTGCAACGTTGTACACTAATGCCAGCTTATTTAGCACGCTAGCAAAACCTGCTGTTCTTCTAATGTCCCTTGAGACTGACTGAGTCAGTCCCCTCATAATGCAAACTTTTAAGGTTTAAAAGAAAAAATCCTTCATTGGATTCTCTCCTCTGCCTCCATCCTCCTCTCTGCGACCTCCACCCCTCCTCCGCTCTGTAGCCGGGCAGAGATTTCATTTTCAAAGTCAAGGTCGGGAAGCGATGGGGAGGCCGGAGATGAGCATGAGAGCTCATGGAGGGTTTGAACCTCCCAGAGAGAAGGAGAGGAAGAGAAGGAGAAGAGAAAAGGAAGCCACACAGAGGGACGCTCAGACACAGAGGAGATGCTGGCATTGAGTCTGCTTCCTGCCTTTTGAGGAGGAGGAAGTTTCAACAAAGCCGCTGCTGAAGGTCAAAGCTCGCTGTGTCCGAAAACTGAGTTTAAACTCCAAACTCCTCCAGTGCTCCTCTTCCTGCTCCTCAGCTCACTGAGTTAATGGACAGTACTTCAGTATGCTCTTGTAAAGGTGGGAAGATTTCTTCTGGAACAGTGCACACAAAATGACATTCAGATCTTCCTAAAGATTTTCTTCATGTCACAGTAATCAAGATGTTTTTACATCCATAATTCACAGCAAACATGAGCTGATGATTCAGCTGCCTTTAATGACTCCAAATCCAGGCTAAAAACACAGCTCAGAGAGCAGCACCTACCTCCCAGATGGGCCTGCTTTCACACAAAGGCTGATGAAATGCAAGAGGAAAGAGGGGGAAAAGAGATTTAAAATTCAAGGATGTGGCTCTGGCCAGAATTTAAATTAGTGGAGGACCAGCTGGTTCACTGAAAAACAGGAGCTCGCTCCAGATGTAATTCTAAGAGGGGACGGGGCGGACATCACTGTATTTTAATCAGTGACCAGGACAGGTAACATGATGCTGATATCGACACTGATATGGACTGGGTAATGTGTTAGGAATGAAAGGATGCCACATTGTTTGATGGCAATGAAAATGATCAACCTACAGAGGCTGAATTCAAACCCTGAAAACCAAAGTGATAAAATAAGGCCGGAACATTTAGCTGGCATTTCACCACAGCAACTCAAAATGGTTCTCAGCAGTTTGTGTGTCTCCCACGTGCTCGTATGCATGCCTGACAACCTCGGGGTTCCTAATGAGACGAGGATCTCCTCGCAGATCTGGACCAGGGCATCACTGAGCTCCGGGACACTCCAAGGTTCAACCTGACGGCGTCAGATGGACTGAAACATCCCAGAGGTGTTCTCCTGAATTTAGGCCAGTGGTATCCTTCATCCTCCAGGAACGGCCTGCACAAAGGAGCAGGTACCAGTCCTGCTGATGGGTTAAGGAACTTCTACGGCCCTGTCCAGCTCTCCTACAATAACTGCCTGTCCCCTGGAATCTCCTCCATGCTGTGAGACTGTGCAGGAGACACTGCAAACCTTCTGCCAATGGCACGTATTGATGTGCCATCCTGGAGGAGTTGGACCACCTGAGCAGCCTCTGTAGGGTCCAGGTATGGCCTCATGCTACCAGGAGTGACTCTGGCCAAAACTGGTGAAAAGTTTTGGGCGTTGTCTCGTTCTTGCCCCTCTAGTGCACCTCAAGGTTATTATCGTTAGCAAAAACAAACAAAGTAACAAAACCTGAAATTGAAATTCAAAAAACATTTTCATTAACTGAAATAATAAAAACAGCAATTTAAAGGAAAAACGATAACTGAAACTGTACTGTGTGTTTACAAAACTAACTAAAATAAAATAAAACTAAACTATGATGTAAAATCCAAAACTATGATAACCTCAGTTTGAGCACAGCCCAGTTTAATGTTGGAAAATATCTCACTTTTGATCATGGTCGTATCATTTATTTTGATGTATTTATCCCCCACACCTTAAAGGCCAGTCCGTGGAAATATTGTCTATATAATAATAAACGTGAATCCACTCTGTATTCATATGCAACTCTATCAGCAGCGTCCTCGTAACATCGCGCCACAGCATGAATAACATCCTCTCTGCCCACAGCACCCTCTGGTCACCAATGGTAACATTTAAACATGCCTTCAAAATAAGAGACACGATTACAGCAGAAATCGTCTCAGTTGGATTCAAATGGCCGATGGAATTTCATTCGACTTGCAAAAAATTTGTCTTAAGTGTAAGTCAGATAAAAAATGATTCTTCAAAATATCTGACAGTTTGGGGTCTAATATTGAATTTCGCTGCAATCGCTTCTGCTTCATGTCTGGATTTGCTTACGCAAATATTATAATCTCATATTTTTGCTCGTCAGTGTGAGTTTGTAGCCTACACTTGCCTCCTGTGCTGCCATGATTGTCTCTGGTGAAATGAACTGATATAGACACTAAAGCGATCTCCAGGCGTTGTTAGTGTGTGTACAGGTGCTGGTCATAAAATTGGAACATCATGAAAAAGTTGATTTATTTCAGTAATTCCATTCAAAAAGTGAAACTTGTATATTATATTCATTCATTACACACAGACTGATATTTCAAATGTTTGTTTCTTTTAATTTTGTTGATTATAACTGACAACTAATGAAAACTCCAAATTCAGTATCTCAGAAAATTAGAATACTGTAAAAAGGTTGAATATTGAAAACACCTGGTGCCACACTCTAATCAGCTAATTAACTCCAAACACCTGCAACGGCCTTTAAATGGTCTCTCAGTCTAGTTCTGTAGGCTACACAATCATGGGGAAGACTGCTGACTTGACAGTTGTCCAAAAGACGACCTTTGACACCTTGCACAAGGAGGGCGAGACACCAAAGGTCATTGCTAAAGAGGCTGGCTGTTCACAGAGCTCTGTGTCCAAGCACATTAATAGAGAGGCGAAGGGAAGGAAAAGATGTGGTAGAAAAAAGCAACAGGGATAACCACACCCTGGAGAGGATTGTGGAACAAAAGCCATTCAAAAATGTGGGGGGAGACTCACAAAGAGTGGACTGCAGCTGGAGTCAGTGCTTCAAGAACCACCACCCACAGACGTATGCAGACATGGGTTTCAGCTGTCGCAGTCCTCGTGTTGAGACACTCTTGAACAAGTGACTTGAACAAGAGGGCTAAAGACAAAAAGGACTGGACTGCTGCTGAGTGCTCCAAAGTTATGTTCTCTGATCAAAGTCAATTTGGCATTTCCTTTGGAGATCAAGGTCCCAGAGTCTGGAGTCCCAAATGACCCACGGACCGGTACCGGTCCAGAGCCCGGGGGTTGGGGACCACTCTAATGCATCTGTTGTGCACCTGTTGTTAATTTCATGAACACCAAAGCAGCTGAAACTGATGTACAACCCACTTGACTGACCAGTTCAATATTCCAGAAGTTTAACCAGAGCCAGCCCAAACCTTGAAGGGGCCCTAAGCAAAACTTGACTTACCAGAAAAAAACAAAAATTCAAAACTGCAAAAACACAATAAAGTAGGAATCAAACAGTAACCTTAAACAATAGAAAAATGAAAGTGATAAAGCCAGGACCATGACAATAAGATTATTATTATTATTATTATTAACCATAAACACAGTGAGGATGGTGACCCAGGCTGACAGGCTGTGTTTTCATGGCGATACAGCTCCTTTCTCTCACATTTCTGTTTTGGAGCTTCAACAAAAATGACCATAACTGACCGACCGCCAGGTCACCTGGAGCGCTGCCGATGCGCGGCCTGCTCAAACTACCTGAATGCAGGCTGACACACAGTCAGTCAGCAAGTGGCCTACTCATTAAATTAGTGTTGTTACAATTGTACAAATCTGAAGACGTGGAATAGCTTCTTTCTTTTAGGACACTGGCATGTTAAAAAAAAAAAAAAGTTTCATCACAAATGTAGGTGAGCTTGGGGGCCCTCTGGTGGTCAGGAGGCCCTATGCAGCCACATATATCGCCTATGCCTCGGGCCGACTCTGAGTTAAAGTGACTTGATGCTAAACCTTGCCTTGTCCCCCCCTCCTCCCAGCATGCTCCTTGTGTTCATTCTCATGGAAATGTATATTTCTGTCTGATTCTCCTCTCAGTCTGCCCTTGTCTGCTCTGCTTGATGAGCCTTTGGTGCTGACCATCTGTGGAATGACCTTTATGATCTTCACTAAATCTATGAACTTGATTTTTGCTTTGAGTCCTTCTTTGCCTTCAGCAGTATGAAGGGCTCCCTGTGGTTCATGGACGCCAGTTTGTTTGCATGAGAAACGAGTTGCTCATTAGCTCAATCTTAAAGAAGTCTGTATCTTAGTTTGTAACTTTCTGCTGCTGCTTTGGAATTCAAAATCTTCTCTTCATTTCTTTTTCATAACGAAGCTCTTCATGTGGACATTAAAACAATTCAACGCTTAATGCTGCAGTCAAAGTCATGAACCACGGTCAGGTGAATAATAGAGGAAGGTTGCAAATATTCTATTGATCGAACAGACAAGAGTCCAAAAAGGAGAAAATTCTGAGCCAACAGAAGGACGGGATGACACGCAGGAAGCAGCAGATGGAACAGACAGGACTGCACATACACAGGAAACAGGGCACAGGTGAGGGCAAACATAATGGGAAGCAGGTGAAAACAATCATTAAGTCAGTGAAGGCAAAGGAAGGAAGTAGAAGCACAGAAAGCACACAGGAAGGCATAGGGTGTGTTCCCAAGGTCCCTCCTATTTCCTTGAGAATTGATAAGGACTTAGGAAAAGAGAAGAGTGGTGTGCTGAGACTGTGGATGACCTTACACTAGGCTCCTCAACAATGTTCCCCATGTTGAAACTACAATGTGCAGAAGATGGACCACAAAAGGGGCACCTTCCTTCACCCCCGTGTTGTGATCCTGGGCCTACTGTTTTGTGTGTTTGGGTCTTTAAGATTTTGGTACTGTTAAATTCCTTCAGTTTGACTTTCTTAGTTTAGTATTTGTTTTGGTTTATTCGTAGTTCTGGGCCCTGTTCCAGGAAGCAGGTTCAACAAACTGAGTTTAAACACAAACTCTGAGATCAGGACAGCTGATCAGAGTTAGAGCAGTCAACAAGTATGGTCACCCTGAGTTAGCACGTGCGTGAGTAACGAAAGAAAGCCATCATCAATGGAGCGCCGATACCAGGATTCACCATGGCAACAGGTAAACAAAGAGCGGATCCTCCATTTTATTCCGATGGGTGGAGGATCGCGCGCGTCAGTGTGGAGCATGACGAGTCACTTTATTTATTTATTTATTTTAAAAAAATCCACCCTCACTCACACAGGGAGTGAGGGTGGATCTTCCTGTGAGTGGAGCCTTAGCTAGAGTTGACGGGTCCACCATCAGGCCTGCCTAGCATCATATAGTCCATCCACTTCTTCCATCGTGAAACAAACAGGTCCCTCTTGTGACTTATATCCACAGTTATTCTCTCCATCTTATATATCTCCATTGTAATGTCCATCCACATCCTCAGAGTTGGGCTTTCCTGTGAGAGCCAGTTTTTTGTGATGGCCTTCCTGCTTGCCACCAACAACATGCTAACTAGATATTTATCTTTTTTTGGCCATCCTTCAGGCACAAGTCCAAAAAGAAGAGCTTTACACTCTAGTGGCAGATGTCTGCCAAATATATCTTGAATTGCTTTATGTATTTCTTTCCAGTACATTTTAATATTTTGACAGTCCCAGAATACATGGCAGTGATTAGCATTCATGCCTCCAAATTTTCTCCAGCAAGCCGGAGAATTTCCTTTATAATGAGATTTCTGATACGGTGTAATAAAGTATCTAATCAGGCTTTTCCAGCCAAACTCCCTCCGTCTTAGGGAGCTGCTACATTTCCATTGGTACTCCCAGACTGTTTCCCACTCCTCTTCCGATATGGCCAATTCCCCCTCCATTTCCCATTTAATTTTTATGTCTAGAGTTGAGTGTCCTTTCATATCCATAAGCCCCTTGGACAGACCCGATATATGACGAGTCACTTTAATCAGCCTGACCCACTCTGTCATCATCATGGACAGAATAAAAGTTTGTTATCAAATATATCATTTCTTTTATAATGTCTGCTGTCATCATTTACACAACTTGAATCTCCATCAGATGAAGCTGAATCATAATTTTACATTTGATTTATAAAATCTGATTATTGAGCTGCAGCCCGACGGACAAACTGCAGGAGAAACAGCTCAGACTGAGTTTACTGACCGACCTGTGTGTTCATTTCAGCCTCATCTTCACTCAAACATTCCCATCATCTCCAGGATCCAGACATTTTTCCATCAGTGAGCTTTTCCAACACAACCAATGATCGATCATTGATCACTGATCAGTGCGTTCTGTGTCTAAAGCTTCATCCAGGTCAGTGTGATGTAACAGTGATGCTGCAGTAACTACAGTAAATGTTTCAGAGGAGCTGACTGACAGTGTGACAGCCTGGTGACGAGTGAACGACTGTAAAAGCTTCGTGTTACGCACAAAAATAACGAACTAACGTCTAACTGGGATTTCAGTGCTTGTAGAAACATAAACGTCTGCAGATGAATTCGCTCCTCTGACGCTCTGACAGCCACTTTATGAAGGAGGAAATGAATGGGAGTGTCAGACAGGTGGTTCAGGTGCAGCAGGAGGGGCGGAGTCAGAGAGAGAAAACCTGCCAGCGAGCAGGTTAGGTTCACAGAGTCTGTGACCATGGTAAGATCCAATCTGTGCAGGTGAGAGAGGAAAGATGGCTGAGACACACCGTGTCTGCTTTAAGCACTGGTTCACATCGTGCTGTTTCTCCATCCATTCTCCTTCATCAGTTCAGTCTCACAGCTGAATGAAGCTGGTTTTACTCGTTCGGGGATCCTTCCAGCTTTCTTCAGCGGAGAGGAGGCGCTTATCTCATCACCAACTCTGATAACAGGTGCTGCACATCTGCACACACGGAGGATTCAAGCTGCTGCGATACGCTCAGGAGGAACCGAATGAAGCTTTATCAACACTGGACTGCATGGATCTGCTATTACACACTCTTCACTCCATAAGACCTCTGCTGAAACTAACCATGAACTTAACCCCTAACTCACCACTGCTTTGAATGGCACCGTCCATGATTTACAGTGCAAATTGTTTTAATAGATTAGATTAGATTAGATTAGATTAGATTAGCCTTTATTGTCTCTCTGAGGAGAAATTTGCCTTGAACACATCACTTCCTTCAGACTGCCTTCAGGTCACATGACAGTCCTGGCTCAAACCTCTGGTTGCTCTGGGAGATCCATCCGTGGTCCTTCGTTCTTCTTTGCCATCAGGCCCTCGGCCGGGCCTCTGGAAGCTTAGCTCAGATTCGTGGTTAGGTCGCATCATCTGTCCTGATTTGTGTCTGCAGCTGGCTCCTCATAACGCTCATATTTATAATCTGCTGTGAGACTGAAGCCACCATCAATCAGCTCGGCTGTGCGTGTGTCGTCTGGCTTCAGTTTGAGGTTTTCGGTGTGTTTGTCTCCATGAATCCCTGAATTTATCCGACTGAGCGTCGTCCATCCTGCAGCTTCTTCTCATCGATGGACTCTGTTTTCTTTTGGTTTCAACTAGCCTCATTTGTTAAGTTGTTCTTTATCCAATATTACATTTTTAAGAAAAGAAGACAAATAAGTCACACCTCTGTTCCAGTGATGTGCTGAATGCATCACAACAGAGGTTTTCTGCTCAGAGCAGTCGCCTCTGAGTGCTGCTTTTAACACCGCAGGTTAAAACTATATTCAAACTTTTATGTTAATGTTTTCTTTGGTTTTCTTTTTTTTCGTCTTTTATTAAAGTCAGTTTGCTTTAAGCTTGTTTTGTGTAACTTTGTTGCTGCGTCAGTAACAGGAAGTCAATTCTTCTGCAGTTTTTTTTCTGTATATTTTTGAGCTTCTGTTTATAAAATAAATATATAATAAATACTTGTTTTTTAAAGTCTTTCTTGCTGGTTATTGTTTTAAAGAGACGTTAAGGATCCTGCGAGTCTCATTTCTGGTGATCGTCTCCTCTTTGTTGCAGAGGATTAAAAAGGCGGTTCGCTGCCTTCCTCTCGGCCTCTTTGGTCGATTTCACGGGATTATTTTCCTTCTCCGGCAGTAAAAACCTGCTGAGCTGCTCACAGCTTTCAGTTTACTCAGCACCAAATGAATCAAGGGCACAAAACCCTCCAGAAGTGAAACCTCAGTGTGCCATGAAGCCGACCACAGTGATGATACGAGGACTTAGGTTTTGAGGTTTTAAAGGTCAGAGGTCGGGACCTTCTGGATGAGAGCATCAGTGTTGGATCATATTTTTGGTCCTGTAATGATCAAATCTGGGATTTATGGTGGCCCTCAGGTGCAAACTATGCTCAGCTGCATAGAAGAGAGCGCTGGAACATTTTAACAAAGAATATTCAGATCAGATGATAAAAGTACAGATGACGAAACCACATCCTCAGGCCGCATTCAGGGTTCGAGAGGACAGCTTACGGTGGTGGTAAGTTGAAATGTCATGAGGACGTGATATGAATGCTATTTAGTAAAATATTCCAGGATGTTTACCGTCTTTGAGACGCAGGGTGCTGCTGCACCTTCTGTTATTGAAACGAATTCTGTCCATAAAGGCATAAAAACATCATTTTTAACATTTCTGTACACTCACCGGCAAAACTGCAGCTAATTTCCTGAAAAATATTTCAGGTGTACATCTCACTGGGTTCATGTGAGGATGAGTGGCGCAGCGACTCTTTGCAATCATTCCCTGCAGGAACTCATCAACACCATTCAGATTTGTGAGCACACCTCTACGTTTCCATCACGGCTCTTATAAAGGCTGCATGATTAGCGGCTGCTCTCCAAATCTTCAGAATGAGGCTCGGGTGTGCAGAGGGGAACCTGAAGCCTTTAATCTGCAGCTCTGATGAACCTGCAGGAATCTGGATTGAGGACAACGGCAGCTCACCGCCTCACATACAAATCACTGCTGTTTTATGCTCACATTAAACTGTGTTCAGGTTTTAAAATGTGAAATTAAATGCACTGTCCAGGGTTTCTACAGACTGACGATCACGATCACGATTTTTTGGCATCAGGTGCTGACAGAAGCACCTTTCATATTTCTGTCTTCCCACACATTTTGTCGATCCTCGCAGGTGTTGGTAGGTGGATTTCTGAACTTTGGTCAGAGTGAATCAGGAGCAGGCTGACAGTGAAGGATCCATCATTCCCAGGTCTTCATTACTGAATATGTAGGTTCTTCTTGTGAAGAGACGTGTTTCAATCAGGACTCCACTCTTTGTAGCACTTAAACCTGGTCAGTGGGTGAAAGTAAATGTCCAGATGGGACATGAACCACAGTCGAGTCTTTGTAGGTCACAGGTGGCATCACAGCAGCATTATGTCCCTCCTCGGGATTAAAATGCATCGGCAGAGCTCTGAGATGTGCACATGGTTGGGATCTGTTATTTCAGCAGGGTCATGGAATCCCCTCTTTCTGTGTTCCTCTGGAATTGAGCATTAAAGGGGAATTTAATAGGCATTAGCCTGATGATGCCATTTAACACCTTGGAAATATCTGGACCGCTCTGCTGCTTCCCTCTGAAATGTCCCTGTGGCCTGGAGAGCGATGGTCGACAGGCTAGGCCTGACATTTTAACACCTGCGTAGGAATAATTTTGAAAATTTATATATATATATATATATATATATATATATATATATATATATATATACTGTACTATACTGTACTTACCTGTGCAGAGTCTACCAGTAAACCGGGAGGCTTCTACCTGAGGCCCATTGTCTTGATGTTATTAAGAAAACATTACAAACTAACCAGGATTCATATTCCTTTCTGGAGGTGTGCAGTCTCAGATGTTCCTGTTGATTTGGATGAATATTCACTTAATTTCCTGATCAAGCGAGGACCTCCAGCCTGACCTGAGAGGAGAAAGCAGCAGGAGACTCTAAGGTTATCTTTCTGCTCTCATTCAGAAATCAACCTGTTGGCCGACTTTCCAAAAAGTTCATTTTCTGCATAGGTCACAATGTTTTACGGCGGGCAGCCTCATAAATCTGAGAGACGACAGAGCGGCAGATCAGATGACCCCATACATCACACAAAGGCCAGCAGTGGTGAAAGAAACACGTGAGAACTGAAGGAGGCCTATTAGTATGGAGAAGGGAGAAGCCGGAACCTTTAGAGAGGATGCAGCTGGAGGTAGGAGGTCGTCACAGGCAGAAAGGGTGGGCTGGTGACAGTCACTCAGAGATCTGCAGGAATCATTAAGGTTTAAAAAGCTGCAGGAAGTTCAAATCAGTAAATTTTGAGATGCTGCGCCATCTTAAATGGAGTCATGTTTCCATTAATAATCATTCATTTTGCTTTTAATGTTGCTCAGTTTTAATTCGAGGTTCATTTCAGCCTGTTTCTGCCATTACAAAGAAAAAGATTCTGCCGTTCAACATTTCCTGTCACATCTCCTGTTCCAGGGTGGATGATCGTATTAATCCAAAGCCCAGGCTGCACACTGCTGCAAACACACAGTCTCACACTATGTTTTCTACTCTTGGCTCTGTGTGTTGTCACAGAAAGAGGAAATTCCTATATGGTCGTCTCAGACACGGACAACCAATCAGCAGGGTGGCCTTGAAGGGGGAGGAGCTAAAATGCCTTGTTTCAAATGTGATGAACTGAGGGGCCCAGAGTGAGATGCAGAAGGATTATTTTTTACTGTGACTCGTGCAGAGCTGTTTGTGCTGTTATCAAACTGCTGCTGTGACTCGTGTGCATGAGGTGTGTTCTGATGTCTGTGCTCTGAGTGCAGGTGTAAAGAGTGTAAAGAGTGTAAAGAGTTTAAGGAGCGTAAAGAGTGTAAAGAGCGTAAAGAGGCCAAAGGACTTTTGTGTAATGTGGAGATGATGGAGGAATCAGACAAAAGGGCATTCTATTACCCACCAGCAGAACGTCTCTGGCCACCTTTGCACGCTCCAGTTTTGTTGTAGAAATGAGGAAAAACAAGGATTCCAGCAGGGGGCGACTCCTCTGGTCCTCTGAATGTTTCCACACTGGCACCTTCAGCATTTAAGCTCAGTTTCTTTCCTTAAATGTGGCTTTATTTCTCATCCAGTTCTAATTATTCACTGAAACTTGAGTTACAAAGGGTTGTCGCCAGTGTGATGCCGCTGCTCTCACACAGCCTCTGCCTCAGTGTGTCCATCAGTTTGGTCGGGATGAGATGGGAGGAGGTCCTGCACTCACCGCCGGCCTGAGGCAGACAGAGAAGAAGATTCGTGTTGGACTTTTCTTTAGCAAAATATCCAAACTTTCAAAGTTTCAAGGTCCAGAAAAACAAGCATCCAGTGCCAGCTGATAGATTTTCTCTGACAGACCGACTACAGAAGGCAAATCTGAGATAAAAACAAGCAATAAGCGACTTTGGGTGAAATATGTCTCATGCACCAGCAACAGAAACATCAGCAGAGACGGTTAAAAATCTGAGCCGAGAAACAAACTCGTCCTTCAACATTATTACTGCAGGGAGGGAGAGCAGGGAGTTCACATGGAAATATTACATAAATCATTTATGAGCTGTTAGGGAGCGAGGCCGAAGCTCCCGTGTTTGTAATAAGTTCTGGGTGCCCTTCAGGCCATATTGTTTCTCACTCTCTCGTCTCTGCAGTCAAAACAAAGCAAACAAAGCAGCTCACACTGAGCCGGGCGGAGGGACAGAAGGGTGGAGGGAAGGAGGGATGGAGACAGAGGGGGGTAGAGATGAACTGTGGAGGGGTAGAGATTAAATTTAAACCTAAACCAGGTTTAAGTCTGTAATGACTTGAAAATGGTCCTAAATCCAGTCAAATGTGTTGTAATTGGCTCAAAAATTTCAAAACACTGAAAAATTTCCTGCCACACAAACTGACTTTTTCTTGTCACCTGAAGCCAAAAAGCTCATCAAACAAGTCGAGCTCTGTAACCGTGAAACAGTCCGAGAAGTTTGGAGACCTGAAATATGAGACGAGCGCTGGAGGTAATTTTTCTCAGTGGACAGAAAAACCGGCCCGCTTATTGTTTTAATGAAGCGGCTGTGGAGGAGTGCTGGATACTTCTTTATTGTTTATTCTCCAATGTGTTCATCCATCCTCCCTCACTTCATTTTCCCACCTTCATCCATCTTCCTCCTCCTCCAGAGGCTGGAGAACCCAGCCAATGAGAAACATTTATTCTTTGTGGGTGTGTGTGTGTGTGTGTGTGTGTGTGTGTGTGTGTGTGTGTGTGTGTGTGTGTGTGTGTGTTGCTGCCTGTACTGATCATTTGGTTGAGTGATCATAATAACTTTGCAATTGTACACACACACACACACACACACACACACACACACACACACACACACACACAGCTATCTATCACTGTGTGTGTGTATGTTGGATATACAGTAATTTCATCATTCTCACAAACAGAAAGCGCCCCATAATGACGACAAATACAAAAACAAAACACACAAACTATCTGATCCAATCAGACTGCCCCCTCAGCCTCGCTGGCATCCCATTGGTTAAAGATCTCTGCCTCCATTCCGTTCGGGGACGTGGTGCGAAGTAAAATCAGGCAGGCCTGAGACTTGACTTTAGCTGTTTTGTCTCGGCCTTCGGGTCAATCAGCTCGAGACTCTGATGAGGAAATCCGCGTGCTTGTCCTCGCTGACATTTGGACTGTTTTTTCAGCCTGCTTCCCATCTGAGGAGCAGCAGCGCTCTGATCCTCGGACCGTTTTTAAATGCTTTCTTTTTCATCCTAAACACAGTTGAAGAGTCGATGTTACAGCAGCAGCACCATCAAACATGACCTGATGTTTCATCCACGTCACACTGCAGGCAGGCTCACACTCAAACACACAAACCCAGCTGGATATTCGCTGTGAAGTCAGACTGACAGAAAACATGTAGACACACTAAATCCAATAACATCAACAGTGGCTGATGTTCAGCTAAAGCTCAGACAGAGAGGCTCCTTCAGCTCAGCATGGTTGGTTTCTGTAGATAATTCCCCCTTCATAACAGCTGTACGGGGGGAGGAGGTATTTATAACTCACCTGTTTAAATAAAGCCTGCATTATTAGGGGCGTGGCCTCTCTGACTGACAGGTGGATGGTGACACAGGTGGCTGCAGCTGGTAGCTGTCTGCTCGGCTTCACCTCAGCTAACTGGAGTCCCTGAACTGGACCTCTGGACCGTGTCTGTGCTCCTGGAGGCTGCTGTGCTTCATTGGACTAACAGACCATTCAAGAAGGCAGAACTCCAGTTTGCTTAACCTCTCTGTGCATCAGAGACCACAAGTGAATTCGTTAAGTCCTACTTAGTGCTTTTGTTCATGCCGAGCACATCGTGTGGACCTTTGAACACCAGTGCTTTTGCACATCAGCCACATCATAACTGCAGACTTTTAGTATTTTATCTGTAAAACAAAGCAAAGCAGCTCTGCACACCGTGCACTCACTGCCCATGTCTAAAACAGGTTAAAGAGACCGAACACACAGATGAAGGAGACGAAGAAGAGCTGGAGTGAAGAAGGGTTAGGGTTCTGTGCTCTGCCTGCAGGAGTTACAGCTGCACAGGCGTGGGGCCTGTGCAGGCATTCATTCAGACTCTGAGTCAGCTGATGCTCTGATTTTAATATTTTTGATGAGTGATGAGATTCAGGAAGTGCAGGATGACCTCTGGGATGTGGGGAAGGTCTCGTGGACCTGAACACAGCTGTGGTCGCAGACTCATGCTCATGCTCGTAATGGTTTGGGAAGTACTTCAGCCTCCTGTGAAAAGTAATTTTTCCACACAAAAATGTTAGAAAACTTTGACCAACATGAATATGCAACAGAAACACAAAGAGCTCCGGTTGGTAGATCATCAGGATCTCAGAGACACGAGTGGTGCCCGAGACGGAAGAAGACCGAATCTCACAGCTGGAAAATTCGTGTTGTGATCAATAAATCATGAGCGCAGACGGAAAAAGGTTTCTGGTGTTTCCAAAATTCATGATCACAATTTTCCTTCTTCCTCTGGAAAAGCTTTCAGAGGGTAAAAGTCGGAGCACCGCTGCAGCCGCTTTGTGGCTCCAATTATGTGCTGTACTTTCAGTGCTCTGACATCCCTGCAGCACACACACACGGAGACACACATATGTAGACACACACACACAAACATGCAGAGACACACACACACACACAGACACACACACACACACACACACAGACACACACACATGCAGAGACACACACAGACAGAGGGGTGTGGCTCAGGAGGTGCAGCAGGTCACCTACTAATTGTAAGGCCGGTTCGATTCCATCCTTGGGCGACATATTGAAACCTGAGTGGCTCCTGCTGCGTTCACTGGAGCGTGACTGTGTGAATGTTAGAGGCACTCAGATGGATGAATGGGTGTGATTGGTGCTTTGAGTGCTTGAGTAGAAAAGCACAATATAAGAACCAGTCCATTTAGGCTCTGAGCCTCTGAAGCTCCGTCACAAACTGAGGTCCTTACAGAATGTCCTCTCACTCGAGGGATGAAACACACACCGGCTCCCACAGATATACAGTATACACACACACACACACACACACACACAGTGAGAGCAGATTAAATTGATCACCCTTAGGGAGTAAAACATGAGTCACTGTTATTCATGATCGCCCATGTGTGCACGTGTGCGCTCAGTACAACACTTGGTTTAAAAGCCTGACACACCTGAACTGAACCTGAACTAATATTTGTCGTAACTAAATGATCAAAACAGCCAGAGGCAGCACTCGCACTCAGTATGTTTACGTTTAAGAGCGCCACCACGCTCACCCCCCCTTTCTTAGCCACATGCTGTGTTTTCTTGTTGCTTGGGAACACATACAGTTCATACTAGTTATGTAGAGTCCAGTAATGATAGACCTATAGAAAAGACGGATGCAGTCGCTGTGATGCCGTTCAGTGGTGGTAAAACCCTGCTGGGACAGACGTGGCCAACTTTATCAAATTAGCCTCATTATAAAATAGTATTAAAGAGAAGCCATCTATGCTTTATTGATAGGAGACCTCCTTGGCAAAGTAGGATGTCAGGTTGTGTAGTTACAGAGCCACGAAGCATACACAGTAAGGCCGTGTGGGTGGATGTACAGGTCAACAAATTGATACCTTTAAACGTTGACCCTGTTTATCATTTTAACCATCCTCCAATCTTCAGCATACGGCGCTGATCCCAAGCTTTCACTTAACACAAGCAACACAAAGCAGCCATATGATTGGTCAGATAATTGCATTAAAAACGCTCCAAAAGGCTCCAACAGCACAAACACAGTCCAGAGGTCCAGTTCAGGGACTCCAGTTAGCTGAGGTGAAGCCAAGGGGACAGCTAGCAGCTACAGCCACCTGTGTCCCCATCCACCTGTCAGTCAGAGAGGCCACGCCCCTAATAGTTCAAACTTTAGTTAAACAGGTGAGCTGTAGAAACATCCTCCCTGTACAGCTGTTATGAATTTTGTGTGTCTACAGTCTGAGTTCACAGTGAATATCCAGCTGGGTTTGTGTGTCTGAGTGTGAGCCTGCCTGCAGTGTGACGTGGATGAGCATCAGCGCATGCTTGATGGCACTGCTGCTGTGAAACTGGACATTAGAGGAACTGCAGCTTTTGACACTTCCACATCAGCGCAGGAGGTTGCTTCTTGCTCCTCATCCTCATAACATTTAAATATGTGAAAAAACAAAAAACTTTGACCCTTCGTGGGCCTCAGTGTTGAATTCATCCCTGACAAATCCAGCAAGAGCAGCCTCACATCCTGCCTTTGTCTGATACAAAGTGGCCCCGAGCTGACGATCGAGTGACATTTTTGGGAAACTTTTCTTTCCCTCTGCCTGAATCTAATGATGCAATTAACCTTAAAGATGTGTCAGTTTGATAGCTTCGGAGCATTTCAGTGTTAATTCTGTGTCCATTAGCCCCGGGGCAGAGCGAAGGGCTGCACAGAGAGAGCAGGTGACATTTAGATACCGACAAATTGGTATGACTCATTTTTGTAACACTGTTCCTGCTGACACAGGTGTCGCATTTAAGGTCAGTCTGCATCTCGTGTGATCCTCAATCTAAAGTCATACATCACATATTTACAAGGAGGTCAGCAAAACAAGAAAAGTTTGGTGGTAAACAGAAAAGAGTTCTTCCATGACCTCAGTCATCCATGAATGCCTTTATGCACAGGTGCTTAAAGGTTGGGGCATCCTTGTCTCAACCTGTAAAAGAACCAAAATAACCTAAAGGGACACAAAATCTTGTTTCCAGGTTGGATAAATCATTTATCCTGTATGATCAGACACATGCAGACTCACGGTTACACTTTCATATGTATGCCCAAACTTTTGCAATTGAGCCGCAAAGATACATGAAGTCATTTCCCAATAATTAAAGTCTTCTTGTCAGGCTGAGGAGATATCCAACTTACAGTTTCTGAGGTTTGTAATCCCCTAAGCTCACCATCTCACTGACAAATCACTCCACCATGTGAGGTGTTAGCACCAGCACAAAACAGTCATTTTTCTGAAAGCCAAAAAAGACAGGAGAACCTTCTCTACTGTGAACTACCTGCCTGATCCCAGTCCCCTGATGCCAAAGACCCAATCACCATAAGTGTACCAGAACCTGCCACCTTTTTCCTTTTCAGGTAGTCTGACATGGGTCAGTTTGGTTCCTGCTGTTTCACTCTGATGGTCTAATCATTCCTGCCTGAATTTGTTTCTAAATGGTTCTTCTATTCTGTTCTTCTGTGATTGAGAGGTACTTATTTTTCAGATCAGTAGACTACACAATATTCAAAATACTTAATGGAAGACTGTAACAGGTACACAGACTGGAGGGACATGATCATCCTGGATTTGTGGTCAAATCCCCCATCTTTAGAGTGATCCCTGGTTTAGGGGATTTTTTAAGCTAAACCTAGCTTGTGGCCTGATAGCATTTGATAGTGCTGACCGCTATCAAACAGTGGGGTGGCTGTGGCTCAGAAGGTAGAGCAGATCATCCACTAATCGCAAGGTTCGTAGTTTGACTCCTGGCTGCTCCACGCTGCATGCCAAAATATCCTTGGGCAAGATACTGAACCGCAGGTTGCTACCCGATGCAGCCGTCAGGGTATGAATGTTAGATAGTAAGCACTTAGCTGTAGAAGGAAGCGCTTGTATGAATGAATGTGAATGGGTAAATGCAATCATGTTGTATAAAGCACTTTGTGCTCAGCTACAGTAGAATAGCGCTAGTCTATTTACATAATTTTACTACAGAAATAAGAGCTTGCCATAGGTATTAAAGGCACTGAGCTGTAGTGGTTTGCATCATATATATTGAATAGGCTCCAACTTTTTTATGTCAGTCAGTACTCTTCTTCATACACCAAAGTTAATTATGGAGTTCCACAGAACCCTGTGCATACATTTTCATTGTTATGCAGATGATACTCAGCTTTATTTATCCATGAAGCCAGATGACACACATCAGTTAGTTAACCTGCAGGAATGTCTTAAAGACATAAAGGCCTGGATGACCTCTAATTTCCTGCTTCTAAATTCAGATCAAACTGAAGTTCTTGTACTCGGCCCCATAAATCTTAGAAACATGGTGTCAAACCAGATACTTACTCTGGATGGCATTACTTTGGTCTCCAGTAACACTGTGAGAAATCTTGGAGTCATTTTCAGACCAGGATATGTCCTTCAATGCACATATCAAACAAATACGTAGAAGCGCTTTTTTGCATTTGTGTAATATTTCTAAAATTAGAAACCTCCTGTCTCAGAGTGATGCTGAAAACCTAATTCATGCATTTATTACTTCTAGGTTGGATTATTGTAATTCATTGTTATCAGGCTGTCCTAAAAGATCCCTGAAAAGCCTTCAGCTGATCCAAAATGCTGCAGCTAGAGTACTGACAGGGACTAGAAAGAGGGAGCAGATTTCTCCCATATTGGCTTCTCTTCATTGGCTCCCTGTTAAATCCAGAATAGAATTTAAAATCCTTCTCCTCACATACAAGGTCTTGAATAATCAGGCCCCATCTTATCTCAAAGACCTCATAGTACCGTATCACCCCAATAGAGCACTTTGTTCTCAGACTGCTGGCTTACTTGTGGTTCCTAGGATACTTCAGAGTAGAATGGGAGGCGGAGCCTTCAGCTTTCAGGCCCCTCATCTGTGGAACCAGCTCCCAGCTTGGATTCAGGAGACAGACACCCTCTCTATTTTTAAGATTAGGCTTAAAACTTTCCTTATGATCAAGCTTATAGTTCTGGCTGGATCAGGTGACCCTGAATCCTCCCTTAGTTATGCTGCTATAGGCCTAGGCTGCTGGGAACTTCTCATGATGCACTGAGTGCATCATCTGAGGTGCAATGTGGCTGCATCAGATGGACCCAAACATAATGTCCCAGAGATGTTCTATTAAATTTAGGCCAGGCAAGTGTAGAGGCCAGTAATGGGATCAATTCCTTCATCCTCCAGGAACTGCCTACATACTCTCGTGATAGGCTGGGCATTGTTGTGCACCAGGAGAACCCAGGACCCACTGCACCAGCGTAGAGTGTGACAGTGGGGCCACTGCCTAGCCTGTAGAGGTCTGTGCAACCCTCCATGGGTATGCCTTCCCAGACAAGTTTTACAAAGACATTGCAGGTATATTTCAAGATATTCCAAGAGTTGGTAAACAAAATAAAACTAATGAAGGGAATAGGAGGTCAGTGTCATGAGGTGGGAGCCTAGCTGAGTGGAAAACAAAAAGTGAGCCTTCATTATATCTGGTTCCTCTCTCCCATAGTGTTTGTTTTGTCCTCTCTCCCTGCCCTCACCCCCAGCCAGCTGCAGTAACTGCGTCCCTCCCTGAGCCTGGTTCTGCCAGAGGTTTCTAACCAATAAAGGAGTTTTTCCTCCCCACTGTCACCAGGTGCTTTCTCTGATTGTTGGGTGTTCTCTGTATTGTTGTAGGGTCTTTATCTGAAAATATAGAGCACCTTGAAGCAACTGTTGCTGTGATTTGATGTTATATAAATAAAATTGAATTGATTCAAATCCAGAAACAACACATCCCAAAAGAATCCATGAAGCATAGCGAGCAATTCAACAGGGACACATGATGACTCACCAAGGAACAGATGCAAACTGAGGCTTTCATACACACAGGAGGTAATCAGGGAGAGTAGAAAAATCAGGGTAACAAGACACATCTGAAACTAATCAAGACAATGGCAGCGGAAGTAAGACTAGCAGCAAAGGACAGGAGACAGAGGGCTAAGAAAACAAGGCAGGGATTAACAGAGAGACACTAGACAGACTTGAGAGCAAGATACACATTCAACTCCTCAAAGCATCAAAGTTCAGTAGGATCACAAATGAAAGCGCAAAAGACTGAACAGAAGCTAAACCATAAAAGTATAAACTAAAACTAAAAAAAAGCAGTCCATGACAGACAAAAGGCCAAACACTGCAGGAGGGTAATCAGGATGAACTACAGAGACACAAAGGGTTGATTAGGAGATGAGACAACCGGTGAAAGTAGTTGAGGTGTGACGGACCATCAGGAAAGAGGGAAGGAAACGAAGGCAGGAAGTAAAAACAATAAAGCACACGAGAAATGCAACATTAAAGCAACTAAAACAGGAGGAAAGTAGGAACACAAAAGAGTACAACAAAATCATCAATATTACAATAACCCTGAGGTGGAGGCTCCCACGCAGCCTCTGATCTGTCATGTTCAGGTCTGTGAAACAGGTTGCTGGACAAAATGAAAGATTCATCGCTCGGCTTTTACACGAGGATGCATTTGGTTCATCCTGCCAGCAGCTAACAGGCATCATGTGCTCGACTAAAGGAGTGATTGTCCTGTTGGCCAGTCGAGGCTTTGTGTGGTTGAATGAGGAAGCATTTTGTGTTTTATTAATACTGCACTCAAAAAAGGGAGGAGGCAGCAGACCCTCGAGAAACATAAATACATTTTTTATTTTTTTTAGATTTAATCGTTTCTTTTCTTAGGTTTCTTTCTGTGTTAGCCTCCTGTAGGTGAGACATTCAGATGCAAGCTGATTTTCCTGAGTGGATGTTAGCGAGACGTCCGGGTTTTAGCTTCCCGCTGGAAGTCATGAAGTATCTGAGCTAAAGTGAGCGCCGGGAACGTTGACGGGGAGCCTTTTAAAGAGTCGAATCTGGCAGAGAAGACGCTGCTGTCCTCAGGCTAAAACACACTCAGAGTGTGCTCCAGGCGTTCACTTCATCCTCCGGGGCCATTTACTTTCCAGTTAAATAAAGAGTGACTGACTTAAAATGACTTTACATACAGCCCCATCTCACAAAAAAGTTAGATAAAAACTAAATGCAATGCTTAGCAAATCATAAATGACAACATGTCCACCTGAAATGAGCACAGAGACGGTGGAGGTGTTTCTGGATCTTGCTCCTCTGTTGGTTCTTTGCGTGGTAGAGTCTGAGTTTCCTCTGAGGATGTGGTGTACCTGTACAGGTATACACACTCCTTCTTTCACAGTGTTAGCAGTGCTTTCTAGAAAGTACCATGCTCAGATTTCTCGCCTGGATTCAGGCCTCACTCGGGGTTCTCCGATCAATAGACCATTGATTTTAAATCTGAAACCTGTCTGAGGCCTTTAAATTAATGATAGCTTGAAAGTGAAGCGTTTTAAGCTTCAGGTCATGTTTCTGGAGACCGTGGAGCAGCAGCAGCAGATCTGTGGGACGCTGATGCCTTCAGTCATATAATCTGACTGCAGACAGCACATCACTAGTCCCTTCCACTCGTCTCCTGTGCTCTCCTCTCCTCCTGGGTGTTACGTTTTCTCCTCTCCTAGCAGGATGTTTGTCTTTCACCTCCCCGTCTCTGCTCCTCCTCCTGCTCCTGCTCTTCTTCCTCACTGCAGTCATCTCCTCTCTCCATCCCGCATGACTGACTCTTCTTAATAGGAGTTTTTTTCTGGGTTTAGAGCTGCCGCACACACACACACACACACACACACACAAAGAGTAACATTAATAAGAAAAATATGGAGAACTCACATTTACACTCATTTACATCTGCTTTAGCTGACACATGAATTCAAGGCCTGCTGACAGGAAATTAAAATTGTAAATGACACAAACATACATTAGTTGGTGAACTCCAAGCTGCACATGGCAGTCAAACGTTATAAATGAAGAGAAGGAACTGAATTTAAACCACTGTTTAAGTTTCTGACTGAAAGCAGCTCCGTCCAACATGTGCTGCTTAAACCCAGACTTGACCTTCAGTCCAGGTTTCCTCTAAGACTAACTGTGGTCCAGCTACAGTTAGGTCTGTTTTTTGTTCATCGGCGTGTCAGCCCAGGTTTCATTTGTGAGCGTTTTAGCAGCTGCACACATAGTCTCATTGTTTTTCAGATTTCACAAAGCCTGTTCACTTTGGCCTTGCAGTTGTTCCTCTTTGAATTTATGGACGTTTTTCCGACGGGGATTTAAAAAAGGCTCCGCGTGAAGATGATTCACTAACAAGATCCCAGATGTGTTTCATCCTGAACTTGTTTCCTTTCTTCTTCTGCCTTTCTCTGATGCTGGATTTGAAGTGCAGCCACAGTAAACTTCTTTTTTGCTCTTTCATTCTCTTCTTTTGGTCTCTTTCCTCTTCCTTCTGTCTTTTTAAAGCCAGTGTACAGTTGGTATCTCCCCATCTCTCTGTGTGATCTTCCCCTCTGGCCTCCTCTGTCTGTCCGGCTGACAGCTGGAGTCAGACAGGACCAGAATCAAAGGCAGAAACGGCATGAATAAGAAATGAAAGGAAAGGCCAAGAGAGGATGAGGTGATGAAACGACACACGGTCAGTATACGAAAACATGAAGAGAGAGCAGGAAGCGAGAGGGAAAGATGAGGAGGAAGAGAGCGAAGGAAAGGTTTTTATATTCTCAGCAATTTTAAATGAGATGAACCTGACGCAGACGAGGCTTCATCTCTCTTCCTTCCTGAAAGCATTCCTTTCAATTTATCGAAAATCAGCTGGTATTTATCTGTAATGAAGAAGATATTTCCCCCCAAAAAACGAGTGATTTTGAATTTGAAGAAAAATGGCACCCCTGAAAAGGATGAGCAGCTGGATGGATGGATGGATTGATGGATGGATGGATGGATGGATGGGTTTATCCCATAGGATTTGAGCTGAGGTGGTTCTGAGCTTTTCTGACCATGAAGGCCAAACATGACAGCGCCTCCTACAGGTACACGAAGCTCTTTGAGTAAAAACCTCTAACCCAAGCTGCAGCAGCCTGGGTTCTCCACGGCCTGATGGACTCTCAGTGGGAGACGGAGCCAGAGAGGATTTAACTGAAATGATTTTATTAGCGTCAGCAGGCCAACAGCAGACTGCTGACAGGGTGAGGAGACTGAAATGTGCTCCTCAATAAGAGCTGATAAGCAGAGACATGCAGGAGGTACAGGGCGAGAGAGCATCGGCTGTAAGGCAGAGAAGAGGGTGGATTTCGGTTTGAGAAAGTGGACAGAAAAGACGGATTAAGGGCAAAGGGGAGTGAAATGGAGTGAATATCTGTCTGTCTGCGTGGACTGATACACCGATGGTTCAATTAAATTCAGACTGTGCTGAAAAAGATGGACCTGCTGTCAAGGCCAAGTGCAGCTGCAGCAGAGTTAAAATCCTGGCTGAAGTACACGCTGTATGTACAGTATGTGAAGGTCATTATGCAGCATATTCTCGTGTGTGTGTGTGTGTGTGTGTGTGTGTGTGTGTGTGTGTGTGTGGGTGTGAGTTCATTCTTGGTTTCTTTTGCTTCCTGTTTTATTTTGAAGGTTGTGGCTTTCTGAGTTTTTGCTTCCTTGTCGTTATTGTCTCGACTGAGTTCACCCGTGCCTTATTTCCTCCTCTCTGGTGGTGCTTTAAACTCTATCTTTGTCCATCTTCTGCCTGTAAGCCAGGATTAAATCAGGAAGGATGTCTGCTTCCTAAAATGAGAGGTCACGTTTTATATATAAAACTCAAATTTGGAGAAAATGTATTTGTTTGTTTTGACTTTCCAAGATTAAATCTTAAGATATTCACATGTTTAAACTTCCAGGATCAATAAATAATCTTAGAAGAAGAAGTGCACCTCTTTCCAAACATATTATTAAATCAGATCAAACTACAGGCTCATTTTCCTCCCCTGGATTACTGACACTGTGCAACAGTGGGTCTCCCACAGCACTTACCCCCTCTCCCGAGCCCCTTATTTATTTATTCATTTATTACCTCCAGAGTCGTTAAACAAAGTCAATTTTATTAAGAGAAGTCCTAATTATTCACTTCCCTGCAACCCTTCCCTCTTTGTAAAGCCGTCCGGTGGGCGGGACTGAAAAAAGCCTCCCTAAATGAATTCAATACCAGCTCTACGGCGGTGAGGTCAAACCGAGCAACCTTGAGCTTTACGGATCAGAGACGACTGCAGAATTTAAAACCTTTATCACAGGTCAGAATGAGATCAGAGAAACTTGACATTTTTACTTCCTCCTCATCAAAACTGTACATCAGAGAGAATAAAAAGCCTATACTGAGTCAGATTTTATGAATATAAATGGGCCACAGCTTCATGATGCCAACGTCTCAGTAACAAAGACCTTTCTTTGGAAGGATTCACTCCTCACATGCAGCGCTTTTCTCTATTGACGAGAAGCTCAGGAGATGTTTAATTCACTGTTATTACTGTAGTTTCACATTCAGCTCCGGGCGGCCTCCATGAGTTAATTCCATGCATCTGTAGCAGGTTTTGATGGCAGCAGAGAGGTCGGCCGAAGCTGCTGTTTTCCTCCACCTGTAGACTCCAACTTCACCTCCTCCTCCCGTGAAGAGCAGCGATGAAGCTTTCAGCCGCATCAGCTATGAGTGCACACTGAGCTGTTGGTCCTCAGCGACTGACTGACCTCCACCTGCACTACAGCCAACTAGCCAGCTTCCCCAAGGCTGCAGGCAGGAAGATCAGATCCCTGCAGCCTCTTCCGACCTTCGAACTCTCTTTGAATTCCAGAGCTCTTCAGGTGAGGGCGCTCAAAGGATCGACCAACAGGCTTTGACTCTGACATCGTAAATCATCACAGTAGTCTTCATTTTTCTTTTACTGGATGAATCCATCTTCTTCCCAACAAATCCCATGTTCAGAGGCAACACAGCACTGATTCCTGCAGCCGCTGAAAACAAAAGGTACACAGTTAAAATAGAGAGCCAAGAAGAAATCAATGAAAAGCACTGGGTAAATATCAGAAAGCAAAATGAAGATGAGAAGAGAAAGTAGGTGCATTCAGTTTTTTTGCAAACTGGCTGCAGCAACAAATCTGTCCTGATGAAGAGCCAGATGGTCTAGATTTCAAGGTGGGGGTGGCAGTGGATTAAGCTCCTGGGAGCCTGTGGTTCATGTCCTGTTTGGACCTTTTGCGTGCTTCACTTCATTTTCACCAAAAACTACTCGGCTGGGCTTGGGCACTAAAAAGTCCTTGGTGAGATTTAGGTGAAGGGTTGTGTTTGGGGTGAAAAATATCCTGTTATAATTATAAACCTTCCATATATCCATGTTCTGTCACAGGGTTGGGTTGCAGGGGCAGTGTATCTAAGCAGAGAAGCTGGACCTCCCTCTCACACTTATGGACACACTGATGCTCCTTATTGACGAACTGAAGTGCAGCAACAGAAGAGAACTCAATTCAATTCAGTTCAATTTTATTTATATAGCACCAAATCACAACAAACAGTTGCCTCGAGGCGCTTCGTTTGAACTCGGGTTCAGGTCGAATTTCCTCACCACTAAATATTCCACAGTCAGCTGTTAGTGGGATTAAAAGTGGAAGCGATTGGGAATGACAGCAACTCAGCCATGAAGTGGTAGGCCATGTAAAATCAAAGAGTGGGTTCAGTGGATGCTGAGGGTCATAGTGCACAGATGTCACCAACTTTCTGCAGAGTCAATCACTACAGACCTCCCAGGCAGCTGCATCCAAGCCTTACATCACCAAGCTCGATGCAAAGCGTCAGATGCAGTGGTGTAAAGCACGCCGCCACTGGACTCTAGAGCAGTGGAGATGTGTTCTCTGGAGGGATGAATCACACTTCTCCATCTGCCAATATGATGGATGAGGCTGGGTTTGGAGGTTGCCAAGGGAACGGTACCTGTCTGACTGCGTTGTGCCAAGTGTAAAGTTTGGTGGCGGGGGGGATTATGGTGTGGGGTGGTTTTCAGGAGTTAGGCTTGGCCCCTTAGTTCCAGTGAAAGGAACTCTTAATGCTTCAGCATACCAAGACATTTGGGACAGTTTGATGCTCCCACCATTGTGGGAACAGTTTGGGGATGGCCCCTTCCTGTTCCAACATGACTGCACACCGGTGCACAAAGCAGCTCCATAAAGACATGGATGAGCCAGTTTGGTGTGGAAGAACTTGACTTCTTGACCTCAACCCAACAGAACACATTTGGGATGAATTTGAGCAGAGACAGTGAGCCAGGCAACCTCATGCAGTAGTTTAGGTTCTTTCCCCACCAGAGAGGGAACGTTCCATGTCCCATAAGCCAGTTTTGAAACCCAGGGATAACCCGTCCCCACCCAATCCGCAATGCCCCAAACAACTAGGGCACCTCCTGTGGTTGGTGGGCCCACGGGAGGGAGAACCCATGTAGCAGACTAAGCCTGGCTCGGACACACGGGCTCAGGTCCGGCCACCAGGTGCTTACCCTCAAGCCTGGCTCCAGGGTGGGACTCTGGTAACTCTGTCCCTGGCAGGGTGATCTCTTTTTTTTAATCTTTTAACAGCAGCGATTGGTGTTGATGCACCTGTTACCTGTCCTTACTTGCTGCGAACAGCTGATGAACGCTGAGCGTATCACTGCTGAAACATCTGATCAAACGCACTTTGAATTACTGTAATTATGCGACTGTTTGTCCTATCGGAAAAATTCAAACGGTTTCTGAAAGCTGAGAAATTGAGCTTCACGCCCAGTATAGGGTTATTACAGTAGAAGTCCGCAAATGGCAGCAACTTTGAAGTCAATGGGCCCGCCGGCAGGCCCATGGTGAATAAAGGGTTAATCACTCTTTGCCTCACCCAGGACCAGTTTAACATGGGAGACCCTATTGGGGCAAACACAGCTGCTGGGATGACTGGGACGCACAAGCCCCTCCACCACGATGAGATGGTGATCCACGGAGGGGAACTGTAAACCCACACTGAAAAATGATGCTTACTCAGTGTGTTTAAAGCCAAAGGGTCTGAATGTGCTAAGCTGGAAGTGATGGATGTGTCGCACCATCGCCATGTCACTCACCACCACCAAAGGTAACCCTTGGTGACCAGATGTGACACACCAGCAGCTTTAATGCACTGGGAGTGAGACGAGGCTGGAGACTGGTTCTGAGTCATACTGTGACTCCGTGGAGGCCTTTTTATTTTACCTGGCTGCAGAAATGTGAGTCAAAGGAGAAACTCCAGCAGCTCCACTTAAATCTGTGAATTTACATTTTGACAGTTTTAAACCTCCGCTGCCCTCTGACAGGAGGAGCTCTTCATAATCAGACAGTAATCATAACCTGAAAGACAAAGCCGCGCGGTGAAGTTTAAAATGACTTTTACCGCCTGATATGAAGGCTGCGACTGTCTGCAGTGAGCCTGTCCCTGTTCCTCTGCAGATTAAATTTAAACGCACCCTTCTGGACCACAGACGGCCTTCAGTCGCTCCCTGTCAGACGTTCATCTGTGTGTTCACAGCATTGCTTGCTCAGAGAAGTAAATTAGATTCACCTCCTCCTCCTCCTTTATCTCATCTCTCTGTTTGCATTAAGCTGATTGGCTCGGCTGCTCTCTGATGGAAACTTCACTCAAACAAATGAGACGTTGAGGGAAACGGATCAAAGCCCGAGCAGCGAATTCAAACACATATTTTACACCATGTTAAAGCCACTGAAGGATTTCAGGTTTCACTTTGAGGACACCTGGTGGTCAGATCAGGAAAACAACGCAGTGGAAAACTCGTTTCTGGATCGGCGCAGGATGCGTCCGAGCTCCGCTGATGTAAGGGATTGGTCTTTGAATTGTGATTTGATTTTATTTCCTCAAAGCCTTTTGGACAGAGGATAATCTTTATTTCTCTCAAACTCTCAGTCAGTAAAAGCCGAAACATTAGCATATGGACTTGTAGTTATCAGCTGTGTTCAGTGCTCTGGGGGCTGATGAAGAAACTCCTGCTCCAGAGACGGTTTTCAGGTTGGTATTGATTGTTTTTGTTTTTATCTCTTGTCCCTGTGCTGGATGCTAAATACAAAGCTTGATGAGCTCAGTTCGTGTGCAGGAATCCAAAAGCTCTGAACACTCAGTTTATCTGTGTGATAAAAGGAGAGCAAATATTCGAGGCATGCTCCTGTTTGTGAGGGGCAGCCAATCATAAAAAAGCTTCCTTAAAGAGGGAGGAGCTAAAACGGCTTGTTTGGATAAAGAAGGATTATTTTGAGCTGTTGATCGTGGAAAGCTGTTCTAGGAGAGTTTGAGGATAAAAATATTGAGCTGGAAATGAGCGCCTATAAATTTAACAAACTCTCACTCACTTTTCACAAGTACTGATTATACTTTATTATAATTCACAAACATTTAGTGAGCAGATACGTGACTGAGGGAACAAAAAAAGGGCTATTCCTGTTTCACAGGAAACCTGGAGTAAAAGCCGGGTCACCGACCTCCACAGCAGCCCTGCAGGAGTATGTGGATTTATGTGGAAGTGACGTGGATGACAGACAAAGCTGTGAAAATGAGCCTCGGCTGCACATGAAGCGAAGCCCTTCTTCAAACGATAGAAACACAATCATCTTTTCACGGAGCGAGCGCCATCATCACCTGCTGCCTCTGAAGATTTATCTCAGGGACGCCGCCACCGCGAAAGATCCGCGTTAATATTCCATCTAGATTTAATCTGGAGGCTGTCGCAGAGATGCAGGGAATCTGAGGCCTTGTGTTCGGATGGCCCGGTTTATTTTCAGGCTTCCTGCTAAGCGGTTTTAAAGGAGGAGGAGGCTTTCTGCTGCCATTCAGAGCAGCCATTTGAAGTGAAGTTGGGTTTTTTCTTCTTCTTTTTTTGGGAGGATTTCGGAGGCTTTTGTCGGGCAAGCGGAGCGATGGAGTCGCGGCCCATTGGTGGATTACTCGCCGGCTTCTTAATCGTCAGTAATCCCTCCATTCTTCTCCACGTTTTGCTGTATTTCTGCAGCTGTGTGAAAACTGAAGTTACTAAAGCCAACTTCGGGGTTTTCAGATATCTGTTACTTCAGTTGTTGGGTTAGAGAGGAGAGAAGGGATTAATGCCTCCATTCAGTGAGACTATCAAACCCAGCTCACTGTTCTGGTTGTAATTCAGACAGACCAACAGAAAGCGCAGAAAGAGCAGAGTTAAAAGACCAAATTACTGCACTTCGTATCAGTATTCATGGAAAATCAACCGGAAGAAAGAAAATCATGTTTCTGGAAACCAAAATACAAATATGTGAGCTCAGAATATAAAAACAGCCTGAAAAACACGCCGTCACCTGTAGTGTCTCACCCTGGATTAAGGCTTTGTGTGTGTGTGTGTGTGTGTGTGTGTGTGTGTGTGTGTGTGCGTGTGCGTGTGTGTGTGGCTGACGTGTTCATCTGGAAATGCTTCACACCTGAGGGTTCATACGTGCTCTTGTCCCCCTGCGCTGGCTGACAGAAACAATTTGAATCTCCAAGTCTAATTCAGTGTTTAGATGTTAAAGGCCAGTCAGTGAATGCAGATTTAAACGTGCGCTCGGATTTCTGCCTGCATGTAAAACAGAACAAACGGCCCCTCTCTGCTCTTTAGTGTCTGTGGAAACTTCCTTATGCAGTTAAAGACCTTTTGCTGGATTTGAGGAGCACTTAAACATCTGGAGTGATGCGGTCGCGCTGCGGTGAGAGCGCGATGAAGAATCACTCAGAGACCAAAAACAAACTCAGACGTCAGAAAAGTCCTCCAGAGTCTTTGAATTTTGCATTTCAAGCATTTCAACTTTTGTTTTTCTGAGGAATTAACAGTAAGTGAGCGAGTGGAGGACCCTACATGGTGACCTCAGCAGGTTCTGGGCTCCACCATCAATAAAACAAGCCAATCATTTTCTTTACTAATGAAAATAACACAGTCATTTTACATCAAAGCAGCTCGTTTGTGTGAAGATTTCCTGTTTGAGGCAAACGCACAAACCTCATTAAACACATTAGGGTTCTGAGTTTGAGTTTCCTGTTTTATTTTGAAAGACCATCTTTGTGTCTTCTGTCAGTGTGGAAAAACAAGAGCTGCTGTCAGCTCTGACGATTTTCATTCTACTCATTTTTAGTGTTGGTTTTACCTGTACTGTGAGGTAGCCCCTCCCTGTTACCTGTTCACTTACCCCAACATCAGCAGCCACAGGAAGCTGGTGCTAAGTAACCTGGAGTGTGTGTGTGTGTGTGTGTGTGTGTGTGTGTGTGTGTGTGTGTGTGTGTGTGAGACTGGAAAAGAGGTGGTGTATGAACAGAAGTTTCGCCTGTCTAAAGCAGAATGAAAGGCGCTGAAGAATCGGCTGCTCAGTATCACAGACACGAGAGATGGATTGTAATCAAGTATTTCAGTAACTTAATGCATGAACACGTTTTAGTTCTGACTCTCAGCTGCAGCCTCAGTGGAGTTTAACTCTGAGAGGAAAGAATAAAACAGGATTTAGGAGGACTGGACTGCCTGCAGATTTGATAAAAAGTCGGCAGGTACAAGCAGGTGTCCTGTTTGGGATCAGATGTTAATGTTTATACAACAATAAAACTGTTTGCAGCCAACAGGAAAAGGTATGAAGGAATAAGGTTGTTTCCAGGAACATTTATTACTGACGCTCATCAGGGAAACACGCTCCTGTTCTCCCCGCAGAGGTCCGAGGGATCTTCCAGGAATGCTGGCGCTATCTTCACTATTTTGGAAAATGGATTAATCATACCTGTAATCATAACCTGCTCTGGAACAGGCTCGCAGCATCAGTTACCATGGCAACATGCTCTTCTAATTCTGAAAACTCAGGGTTACCCCTTAAGTTGGATCAGATGAATCTTGCGGTGCAGAGGCAGTAACTCAGCGAGCGTGTCGAGCTTAAACCCTCTGTGTCGCCAAAGCGTCTCTCTTCTTACCTGCTAAATCACCATGGTAACTGATGCTGAACGCCTCACCTGGTCAGCAGCAGGTGATGCTCAGAGTTTCAGTTTAAAATCAGCTGAAGCATTTATTCCCAGCGTGTTCTCAGAGGGATGCAGACTCTCTGCTGGGGGAACACAGTTTCTATGAGCGGCTCGTTACTGAAACCTATGAATGAAGCTGTGGAGTTACAGCAGCTCAGTCTGGATGTGCTAGCCTGCTGCCAAGTCTCTGCTGGAAACACACACACAAGAATACCTGTTCATACCTGTTCACATTAATCCCACTCCGATCTGCGGCAGACTGAAGCAATTTCCATGTCTCCTTCATCAGGCTCAGAGTTGCCTTAGAAATAGGCAGCAAATACGTGATTAAATCAGATTCTGCAGCATTCATTTCTCGGATTATTTGACTGCAAGAGTTTTATGATCTTTATAGATTTTTTTGCCGTGAAACGCCCCTTTTTTATGTGAGCGCGCTCAGAGCTTAAAGCAGAGAGCCTGGTTTACCAGAGCAGGTTGATACCCACCGTGGTGATACCCGTTATCTCTGTTATCTCTGTTAGGAAGCCTGGATATGGTGACCTTGGTTCTTGGCCACGCCCCCTACAGGACTAACCTTCAAAATGAAACAAAAGTCACCCAGAAGACACAAACTAAACACAGAGAGAAGAAGCCTCACATGGGCACACCGGAGCGCTCTGCGCTCTGCGTCTGTCCGGAATTAGGTTCAGTTTTTCCTTCCTGGCCAAACCTGATGGTCGGCCTCGATAACCTTCTCTTAGTAACCATGCGTCCTGCTTTGGGCCCTCACACCCTCCGCTACATCACAGAGGGTGCTGTTACCCAGCAACAGCTAACCCCCCCCCCTTTGTCAGTTATTCCAGATAAAAACACTCGTTACAACAGTAATAATCAGATTTTATTCAAGTCACTCTTATTATTAGTATTTGGCTCCAAACTTCCCCTAAAACTTACACCAGTATGAAAACAGTCTGAAAAATGTTTGTTGTAATAATACAGAAATGAAAAAGAAGACATTAAAGAGACAAATACTGGCAAAATGAAATGCCAGAAGAAACACAGTTTACCAAAGGAAACATTCAACTAACAAACATTAAATGAAGAAGACATGAAGCAAAATGACCAAAAATTAAGCAAATATCTCTAAAGAGAGAAACACTCAGAGAAGAGAATTAAAATATTAATGAGCTGCAGCTCGTCTTGGTTTTGTTGAAATGCTCGTGCTGTACATGAGGTCTGTCTGAGAAGCCGCTCAGCTCCTCTGTTACTCTCAGGAGACTTTACACCCTCATCATCTCCTCCATCTGGAAATAACGCCTATTCGTGCAGCGTCAGTGAACGCGGTGGGATTCGAACCTCTGACCCCGGCCGTGCTCGCTGTCGCTACCAGCCTCACGTCACTGTGTCGTCTGTGAAGCTGCGAGTGTGCGACAGATGCTGAAGGTGATGGAAAGTCAAATGAACCAAATCTCCGGCTCAGGCAGACCGGAGGTTGGGAAAACTGAGGAGAGACTGAACTATGACGAGGAAGCGGCGAGCCGCGGCCGGACCAGTCAGTGAGGACGTGATTTTTAAAAATAAATAAAAAAGCCAAACATGAAGCCATCTGCTGCCAGCTGCTCAGGACATGACCTCACCATGGACCAGTGTGACGCACCATCATGGTCAGGTGGACACATCTGAGCTCACGCTTCACTTTCAGCTGCGAAACTCTTCCTTTTATTCTGCGAGGCCAATTTCTAATGAAACGTTCTCGAAAAGCAAACAGATCAGCCCTAACCCTCAAAGCAGCCATCAACAGATACACAAATATTTAAGAAAAGTCAGATTTACGAGATGGACGGAAACCTTCCTGCTGATGACGCTGATGCTGAGTTTCTGTTGTTTGAGTTTGACGATGTAACTGCGCGCGCACACACACACACACACACACACACACACACACACACAGACTGCACACACTGGTTTTACACTCCACTTTTCAAAGCCTGAATATAAGGTTTTAGCATCCTGGATGACAGTCAGTTTTTTGTTTCCAGGAAGTGACCATATTTGGAAGAGAGGGTGGCATGCTAAGCTATCAGCTAATGCTAGTTAGCCTGATTATAAGCCTGCAGCCACAGACCGGTTGGGAGCATCACTCACACACAGATACCTGCTAATCAGGGACATCCAATCAAATCCTTGAATCTCACTCAGCAAACTGGAGCTCCGCCTTCTCCAACGGTCTGTTAGTCCAGTGAAGCCACGGGTGAGTATACATTTACAGCTGTTACAAAGGGGGACATTATCTATAGAGACCAAAGCAGTTTCTGTATCAGCTGTAAACATGTTTATTTGTGCTGTAAATTTATAACATGTGAGTCTATGGGGGCTGACTCACTGTGGCGCCTCTGCTGGATGGCAGAGGAACTGCACGTTTGGAGACTTCGGTGTTTGATTCATTTTTCAGCCTCTGAGGTTAATGTTTGGGTTAATACCAGGCAGATGGGCTCATGGGAGCCAACAGTCCACCTAACAAGCGAGTGACCTCTTTCTGAGTGGGTGGCCTGCTCCTTATTAGCATATTAACCTCATTAATAGATGCATCTGTAATAAGCAGCCTCCTCAGACTCCCCATCAGCTGATCTGCATCTACTCAGCACTGAGAATCAGAATGCTTCAGTTTGTTTTATGCAACAACACAGATGATGATGATGATGATGATGATGATGTCAATTCAAAGTGATTTTCAACAGCATCCTTTGAATTAGTTTTTTTTTTAAGGTCTGAATGATTAAAATAAAACTTTGTTTTGTCAAAAGGAAAATAAAAGCCTGTGGTTCAAACACAAATCTCAGAATCAGGTGAAGATCACAATAATGTGACATCTATTCCTATCTTGCATTATATAGTCCTAACATGGATATGATGGTGCCAGAGTCTGTATGTGAGGAGAAATTAAAAATTAAAATTTGATTAAATTCTGGATCTAACAGGGAGCCAATGTGGAGAAGGTCATGAGGGAAATTATGCTCTCTCTTTCTGCTCGCTGTCGGTACTTTTGCTGCAGCGTTTTGGGTCAGCTGAAGGTTTCCAGGTTTCTCAGCATTCACCTCTCTCTGCTCGTTTGTGGAAATCTGCAGCCCTGATCCAGCAACAGGAACTTCAGGAAAACCCTCCGGACTGAAACACTGACCAGCAAGTAAAGAACTGCTGAAAATTCTTATGGAGGAAATCGAAAGTTTGGTTCACATATTTTTCATGAATTTATTGAAAAGTGTGCTTTTAGAGGAGCAGCATAGCTTTATAAACAGATGCTGCTTGGGTTAATTGGTGATACATACTAGCTCCAGAGTAGATTAATCACAGCAGCTCATACAACTTCTCAATAAAGATTGATTTTATCAATGGTATGACATTAATATCAGAACACTGACTGCTGTTTGATGCAAACTCATAAAGCAATTACATTAACATGGAGGTTTTTCCTGACATCACCCAGGCAGCTCTGAGTCCTGTCACCTCCTCGTCTCTTTGAACTGCGTTACCCAGAAGCCCTCTGTGGGTGGACGTGACAGGTAGCCTCATTTTCACGTCCAAACTTGGAATCCAGCTACAGAAGAAGCCTCTCTGACAGAAATAAGGTTCGAGGAGACGTGAGGAGAGATGAAAGCTGTGGGAGGACTGAAGGCTAATTATCAGGTCTCACTTTAATGACGGAGACATGAAAAGAAGAAAGGCTGACGGGAAGCCGTAATTATCACCTGCCAGGGGTGGCCTTGCTCAGATGGAGATGAAGAAGAAGAAATCATGTGAAGACAGACTCAAAGAGAGAGGGTGTTGTAGCATACATCATTTTCCATCCAACCTTCAGACTCTCTGCTGTTGATATTCATTCATTCAGCTTTTCCAAACTTGCAGGTTCCATGCAAAGTGCCCCACCACACAAACCTAACTTTATTTAACACGGATGGTGTTTGGTTGGAGTAATACTCAGCAGTGACGTCCTTTATCATCGACCGAACCTTCCTTTGTTATGTGCTGCCTCATTTCCTGATGGGATGTTTGAAACCTCCCTTTGCTCACAGGCTGTACATCACAGATGGGCAACATGATGCTGCCCGCTCACTGGGAAGGTCCCATCATGAGGAGTCATGTTTGCATCTTGCATTCACTTCATGTTTGCAGGTTTCTGAAACCGGTGATGATTTAGGCCTCAGACCTAAGTCTGGTTAGTGTGCAGCACTTGGGCTGTAGTTTTAGCCACACACATCAGACACACACAGTGCTGGGATTGCAGTCTGCAGCAGAGAATGCTTTAAAGCTAAATTAAAACAAGTCATGCCATCAAACTGTTCTCCCACACTGGCAGGAAGTCACTGCAGTAAGAAGCAGGCTCAAGCTAACGACTGGGCTAACAGTAGCTTAGCTCTGCAGACTAGCATAACATCATGGCAGAGCGGCCCGACAGAAGCCTCTCCTCAGTACAAGACATATGAAAGCCCGCATAGAGTTTGCCAAAAAACACATGAAGGACTCCCAGACTATGAGAAATAAGATTCTCTGGTCTGATGAGACCAAGATTGAACTTTTTGGTGTTAATTCTAAGCGGTATGTGTGGAGAAAACCAGGCACTGCTCATCACCTGCCCAATACAATCCCAACAGTGAAACATGGTGGGGGCAGCATCATGCTGTGGGGTGTTCTTCAGCTGCAGGGACAGGACGACTGGTTGCAATTGAAGGAAAGATGAATGTGGCCAAGTACAGAGATATCCTGGAAGAAAACCTCTTCCAGAGTGCTCAGGACCTCAGACTGGGCTGAAGGTTCACCTTCCAACAAGACAATGACCCTCAGCACACAGCTAAAATAACAAAGGAGTGGCTTCACAACAACTCTGTGACCATTGTTGACTGGCCCAGCCAGAGCCCTGACCTAAACCCAACTGAGCATCTCTGGAGAGACTTGAAAATGGCTGTCCACCAACGTTCACCATCCAACCTGAGGGAGCTGCAGAGGATCTGCAAGGAAGAATGGCAGAGGATCCCCAAATCCAGGTGTGGAAAACTTGTTGCATCATTCCCAAGAAGACTCATGGCTGTACTAGCTCAAAAGGTGCTTCTACTCAATACTGAGCAAAGGGTCTGAATACTTATGACCATGTGATATTTCACTTTTTCTTTTTTAATACATTTGCAAAAATTCTACATTTCTGTTTTTTCGTCAAGATGGGGTGCTGAGTGTACATTAATGAGAAATAAAATGAACTTTTGGATTTTAGCAAATGGCTGCAATGAAACAAAGAGTGAAACATTTAAAGGGGTCTGAATACTTTCTGTACCCACTGTATGGCCGGTTTGTCTGTCTGTTTTTTTCTGTGGAAGTGGGTGACAGGCCTCAATGTTGTTTCTGTCCACCACAATCCCCTTAGCCTCTAAAAAAGGATGTTACTTGGTGTTCCACAGATTTAGCATCTTGTTCATTTGGCTCTTCTCCGGTCATCATCGTCACTGCCCGGGTGTATGTACGTGGTTTTATCTTTAGATCTGTGACTATGATGTTGTTCATCTTAGAGTATTGTTCCAGCTCCGCAACCCGATTCTCCAGCAACACAATCCTCCTATCCTTCTTTGTGTTTAGAAGCCTCAGGGCTTTAACATCTTCCACCAAGCTCAATATTGTTTTCTGCTGCTCTCTAACAGCAGAAACCTCCATCATCAGCATGTCAAGGGATCTTTTAATATCGTCAGTCTCTTCTGGACCTGGAATAATCTGGCATTCTGATTTTTGTATGCACCAACCAGAGATGTATCAATGTAGCTCCACTGCACCAGACGCGGGCGCAGGGGCAGGTACCACCCTCCCCTCCCCTTTTTAATTACTCTATAGACATTATGGCTAATGACACTTCACCATACACATAAGGCATCGGGGGCAGACATGTTCCCCAGAAGTTGTGCAGTGGGACTACTGAAGTGGCCCCACTCGCTACTCCACTGCTGTCTCCCCTCAGTTTTATTTACACCTCAGACATTGAGGGTTTTGAGGGGTAGGTGTTGGTGAGCACTGCTGCATTGGCAGTCAGTGCTCATCATGTATCTGTCCCCTCAATTTTATAGCACTCTGGTTTTCAAACATACATACTCACTTTTTACACTTCATACACTCACATATTCCAACACATGCACACAAAATTTCAACTTCCAGATGGGTGGGGAGGGGAGCAGGCAGGTCTTCTGTTTCCTGCACCCAACCTGGGAAGGGGGTTGGCTAAGGTGTCGGGAATGGGGCTGACTGTGCTCTGGAGTGACTGCTGGCATTCACTACTCTTTCACCTGTCAGTTCCGGTGTAGCTGGGCCATGTTCTTCAAAGCTAAATAAAGAAAAGAAAATGAAAAGAAAAATAAATAATAACAATAACAGGAGCCTACAATACAGCTCCTCTTGGAACAGCAAAGCTATTTGGCACAACAGAGCATGCAGACAGTAATATTGCTTGCTTTAGCTGCTGGAAAGGACAGGTTAAAAAAAAAGTTTTGCATTAACTGTGCAGGAGTAACGCACATTTTTAGACACAGTCTTCATTTTCAGAGGCTCGGAGGCTGGTAATGGTCCTGCTTTCTGTCAACAAATCGCATTAAAAGGTGTTTTTCATGGCTATGAATCTGTGAAACTAAAACTATGAAAATGATTTTTTTTTCTGTCAAACTAAACCTTTATTTAACTTTAAATGAGATAAGTTAATTATCATTAAAAACATTTAGCATCAGTTAATTATATTTCCAAGTTTTTCATACATTTTGTATAACAAAATCTTCATTTGTAGAATCACTAAAGCTGTCAAACAAATGTAGATAAATTATAAATTGGAATTTAAAGTAAATTACAAATGCATCAAATTTATACTCTTTGTTCATTTGCAGCTGCATTTTGTTCATCATGTCTGTGTCTTGAGTTATGCTAACTGTGTGAGTCTCGTTTGACTTTCATTAAATGTGCTGTAGCTGTTGGTTCAAAGCAGATGTACCTTCTTCCTGTTGGTATTTAAAGCAGCTCACTGACCTTAACTGAACCATGACAAACACAGCTCTTCTTCTTTAAGAGGAACTGAAATGCTGTGAGATGTCAAAGAATATCAGGGAAGTGAAAAGACGCCTCTGACTTCACTGCTGAGATGTAAAGCTGTGATGATGAATGGTGAGTGTCACAGATTTCATCATTTTCACATTTTTTCCTGTTATTTATGAACAAAAGAAAACAAATATCAATAACCCTCAAATAAATCATTACTGATTTAATTATTTTATGTGTTGGTTGCTGTTATTTTCTTAAGTTTTCTTTTAATTGTTAACAAAGCTCACAAGATTTTATAATTTGAAACAGGAGGTTGAAAAAATTCCTGGTGAGTGTCGCTCAAATAAATAGTTACTGGATGTAACACCGGTTCTATGAGTGTGTGTGGCTGCATAATGCGCTTCATCATTGGTTGTGTGGGTTGACCACACATTAGTCTGTCATGCCTTGCCTCCATAGTTTTGCCTCTCTTTGTATTGAATATGTCTTTGTAGTGCTTGGTGTAATTTCTGTCATGTTGTATATACATAATATTTTAGAAGTTTTATTCTGTCTTTTTATGGTTCCTTTAATTCACATTCCAATAAGATTTTTGAACTAATGGGCTTATTGTTCCTATTACTTCTAGTCTGGACTACTGTAATTCATTATTATCAGGCTGTCCTAAAAGCTCCCTGAAAAGCCTTCGAGCTGATCCAAAATGCTGCAGCTAGAGTACTGACAGGGACTAGAAAGAGAGAGCAGATTTCTCCCATATTGGCTTCTCTTCATTGGCTCCCTGTTAAATGAATAATCAGGCCCCATATTATCTCAAAGACCTCATAGTACCATATCACCCTAATAGAGCACTTTGTTCTCAGACTGCTGGCTTACTTGTGGTTCCTAGGATACTTCAGAGTAGAATGGGAGGCAGAGCCTTCAGCTTTCAGGCCCCTCTTCTGTGGAACCAGCTCCCAGCTTGGATTCAGGAGACAGACACCCTCTCTATTTTTAAGATTAGGCTTAAAACTTTCCTTTATGATCAAGCTTATAGTTAGGGCTGGATCTGTTTTTATGGCTATCTCATTTACAGTGATAATTATTAATGTGCATTATCCCTGTTGGAAATAAAATAAATAAATACGTTTGATGTAGTTTAGACTCATCATACAAACCAGCCTCAACTAGATTTTCCACTTCATGGAATCCCAGACAATTTGCTTTGAATGTTTTACATCTATGTGACGAATTTTTTTGTCAATATGACATCATCTTGTGTTAAGCAGCACATCATTTCATGTTAAATTCTTACTGAAAATCACACAGTGTATACGGAACTCTACAGTAATCTGAGGTTAGAAGATTAGGAGCCACCAAGGATGGCCAGGCATCATGAAGAAGGCATTTGCTCAAAGTCATGGCCATCATATTGTTTCATTGGCCAGAAATGAGAAGCATCAAAACTGTTTAACTAATTTTATTTGTCTTTGTGTCTCCTCTCCACACGTTTCCTTCTCACAGTAACTCCACAAACATGCTCACAATGGGATGTTGGTATTCAAACTTCATTCTGAGACATCTTGTCTTACTTCTGCTTCATTTTAACCCTGCACTGTCTTACTCACTGAAAAACTGCACCATCGATTATCTTGAGAATCCCTCAGCAGATGTTTCTTTGGACTGTACAAACCGTGAACTTGTGACTGTCCCTGATGACCTCCCCAGAGACGCTGTCACAATAAACCTCTTCAACAATCAGCTTGAGAAAATTCACAGAGAAGACTTCGGTGACATGCCAAAGCCGATACACGTGTTCCTTAGCTTGAATAAAATTACTCATGTGGACGATGGAGCTTTCATCCGTCTGGTGGCACTGAAAAAACTCTCCATGCGGGACAACAAACTCACCAACCTGACAGGTGGCCTCTTTCAGGGACTGTCCAGCCTCACCATGCTTGATCTCCGTAGCAATCATTCATAGGATGACCTTTCAGCGCCTGGATCAGCTTGGAAACTTTGTTGCTGGACTCCAACAGGCTCCAACAAGTCACCAGCATTCAGTCCATCCTGCAGCTTCCTCACATTCAGAATCTGAGTATTAGTTCAAATCTGTTTTCCTCCTTTCAGACTAAAGATCTGCCACCCAATGTATCCTCTACTCTGACGATGTTGGGCTCTGTCTTCTAATAAGCTGAAAGAGTTCAGCATCACAGCACCAATATTTCGTGCTCTTCACTTAATAGACCTATCACTCAATAATGATCTGATGTGGGACATACCTGACAAAACATTACTAAGGAACATAACTCATCTGTATCTTAGTTTCCCTCTAGCTTCCACTGAAGAGTTCCAAAAAATCTTGCAGAATCTCGACTCACTGATGCATCTGAGATTGAATTATAAAGGTAACTGGAGTGAGAAAGGTCTTTTATGTATGATCTGCGAAATACCAACCCTCAGGAGACTTGATCTGTTCAACAACCATCTCATCTCTTCAAACCGAAGAACTTATAAATTGCTCGTCGCTCACTGAGCTTGATCTGTCCAACACAGACATGATCAAACTGTCAAAAGGCTCCATACACTCCATGAAGCAACTCACATCTCTGACGTTACATACCAACTTGCTCACCAATGTGCCAGATGACATCCGGAGCCTTGTCTCCCTTGAGAGCTTAAGTATGTATCACAATCTCATCTCTGAGGTGGGTTGTGAGGATTTTGTGAACACAACACAAGCTGTCACAAGTCTCGACCTAAACACCAACCGCATTACAAAACTGGATGGGTGCATCTTTGAAAATCTTAACAACCTGAAGGTCTTGGACCTGAGTCACAACCAGCTGTTCACAGTTGGAAACACTTTCAGAGCTGTGTGAAGGCTGGAGCCTGAAACTGGTCTCGCATCCACAGTCCTCTGTTTATTTCAGATAAGTAATAAGAAGCAACACTTCAGAAAGCAAAACATGCATATACAGTGGTGTGAAAAAGTGTTTGCCCCCTTCCTCATTTCCTGTTTTTTTGCATGTTTGTCACACTGAAGTGTTTCGGAACATCAAACCAATTTAAACAATAGTCAAGGACAACACAAGTAAACACAAAATGCAATTTGTAAATGAAGGTGTTTATTATTAAAGGTGAAAAAAAATCCAAACCATCATGGCCCTGTGTGAAAAAGTGATTGCCCCCTAAACCTAATAACTGGTTGGGCCACCCTTAGCAGCAACAACTGCAACCAAGCGTTTGCGATAACTTGCAATGAGGCTTTTACAGCGTTCTGGAGGAATTTTGGCCCACTCATCTTTGCAGAATTGTCCTAATTCAGTTACATTAGAGGGTTTTCGAGCATGAACGGCCTTTTTAAGGTCATACCACAACATCTCAATAGGATTCAGGTCAGGACTTTGGCTAGGCCACTCCAAAGTCTTCATTTTGTTTTTCTTCAGCCATTCAGTGGTGGACTTGCTGGTGTGTTTAGGATCATTGTCCTGCTGCAGAACCCAAGTTCGTTTCAGCTCGAGTACACGAACAGATGGTCGGACATTCTCCTTCAGGATCTCTTGGTAGACAGCAGAATTCATAGTTCCATTTATCACAGCAAGTCTTCCAGGTCCTGACGCAGCAAAACAGCCCCAGACCATCACACTACCACCACCATATTTTACTGTTGGTATAATGTTCTTTTTCTGAAATGCAGTGTTCCTTTTACGCCAGATGTAATGGGACACACACCTTCCAAAGAGTTCCACTTTTGTCTCATCGGTCCACAGAATGTTTTCCCAAAAGTCTTGGGGATCATCAAGATGTGTTTTGGAAAAATTGAGACGAGCTTTAATGTTCTTTTTGCTCAGCAGTGGTTTTCTCCTTGGAACTCTGCCATGCAGGCCATTTTTGCCCAGTCTTTTTCTGATGGTGGAGGCATGAACGCTGACCTTAACTGAGGCAAGTGAGGCCTGCAGTTCTTTGGACGTTGTTGTGGGGTCTTTTGTGACCTCTTGGATGAGTCGTCGCTGCGCTCTTGGGGTAATTTTGGGCGGCCGGCCACTCCTGGGAAGGTTCACCACTGTTCCATGTCTTCGCCATTTGTGGATAATGGCTCTCACTGTGGTTCGCTGGATTCCCAAAGCTTTGGAAATGGCTTTATAACCCTTTCCAGACTGATATATCTCAATTACTTTCTTTCTCAATTGTTCCTGGATTTCTTTGGATCTCGACATGATGTGTAGCTTTTAAGGATCTTCTGGTGGACCTTACTGTGTCAGGCAGCTCCTATTTAAGTGATGTCTTGATTGAGAACAGGTGTGGCAATAATCAGGCCTGGGTGTGGCTAGAGAAATTGAACTCAGGTGTGAAAAAACCACAGTTATAGTATGTTTTAACAAGGGGGGCAATCACTTTTTCACACAGGGCCATGATGGTTTGGATTTTTTTTCACCTTTAATAATAAACACCTTCATTTACAAATTGCATTTTGTGTTTACTTGTGTTGTCCTTGACTATTGTTTAAATTGGTTTGATGTTCCGAAACACTTAAGTGTGACAAACATGCAAAAAAACAGGAAATGAGGAAGGGGGCAAACACTCTTTCACAGCACTGTAGATCACAGCTGATACATATTAATATTAGAAATACCACACTAAACCCCCAGTAGGACATACTTAACATTACACTGACTACTGGGGCAAAAGGAAAATAAAGTATAACCAGTTTACTGCCTTAGAGAGGCCTGGTTACAGAGAGGATGAATGTGTTAGTTTAAGTGAATCAACACCCCCCGAGTCACACTAACTGTCAGAATCCCCAAAGCACAGGCCGCGGAGGAGGAGTAGCAGCAATCTTCTACTCCGGTTTGTGAATCAACCCAGACAGAGTTTTAATTCATTTGTAAGCCTGACTAAACCTTGTCCACCCTAATTGCAGATTACACCCAGCTTTATCTATCCATGAAGCAAGATTAAAAATCCAATGATTGTTGTCTATTTTGCCTTTGTCCCCTCTCTCCTCCCTCAGCTCCAAGTGGTTACAGCAGTTGACTGCCCCTTCCTGAGCCTGGTTCTGCCGGAGGTTTCTTCTTGATTAAAAGGGAGTTTTTCCTTCCCACTTTCACCAACTGATTGCTCATTGCTGATTGTTAGCGGTTTTCTCTGATCATATCATCTTGGAAGGGGTTGAGCCAAAGAGTAGGACCTTGTTTTTATTTCTTTTTAGTTAAAGGAAATCATTATGTACCTAGATGTTTACACCCTTATGAATTTTGGTAGTCGAGAATGGAGCATGAAAGTTAGAACATTTACAGTTAGGTGTCATCAGCATAAAAGTTAAATCATCGTGGATAATATTTCGAAAGGTAAGAAGATATGTATTAAATAAAATAGTAGAATACACTGATCCCTCTGACCCCTGATGGACATCAGCCCCAGGGTTAGTAATGCTGCACATGGCTTACTGCGATCTACATGAGTGACAGCACAGCGACAGTGAGGATCACCGTATTTGATTTCCCAAATGCATTTAACGATTCTAGCTACTGCTGACAGCGAAGCTACAGGAAAAGTCCATAAACACTTCCACCATCTCATGGGTTACTGATTACCTGACAGACAGGTGCAGTATGTAAAACTGGTGATGTCTCACCTGTACAAATCTGGGTCATCCCACCTGTAGAAATATTCTGGTGATTCTGCAGTGGGTGGATGTATTAGTGATGGAGGAGCAGTACAGAGCACTGGTGGAGGATTCTGGAGTGGTCTGAGAGGAATCATCTTCTGAATGTGAGCGACTGTGATCAACTTCATAGGGACAAAACTGTGTCTGTCTTGGGACAGGATCTTGTCTTATCTTATCATCGTTAGCATTTCCATACTATGTTTCAGTTTAACCTGATCATTTTGAAAAATGTTGCCAGCAATACCAGGGACAGGAAACCAGTAAAAGGGGACGTCTACATCCATTGTAAACTTTCTCGATCCACAGGTAAATTGATTTGCATGTTATTGAGTGAAATAAATCTTCCCATATAACCCTGCCAGAATTCTGGCTCCCACAGATTGGTTGTGTCCCCATGTGGCACACAGATTATAACCAATCAATTAATTACAGATACTCCTGACCTCATTATGTGTAAAAAGCACATCTGACCACAGAATCAGTTTCTTCCATTCCAACCTCTCCGCCACCATGGGCAAAGAACAAAGAGCTGTCAAAGGATGTCAGGGACAAGACTGCAGACCTGCATGAGGCTGGAATGGGCTACAAGCCCATCAGCAAGAAGCGTATTGAGAAGGTGACACCTGTTGGTGCAATTATTGGGAAATTGAAGAAATATAAAATGACCATCAGTGACCCTCGATCTGGAGCTCCAGGTGGATCAGCCCAAAGCTACGCAGGAGGAGCTTGTTAATGATCTGAAGGCAGTTGAAACCACAGTCACCAAGAACACCACTGGTAACACACTACCTGTAGTGGATATTTGTCTACACTAAAACAAAATGAAACAAATCAAATGCCTCTGAGGCACTGTCCAGGACTGGATCTTATGCAGGACAAAAGTAAGACTGTGTCTGGAGGAAGAGAAATGCTGAGTATGACCCAAAGAACACCACGCCCACAGTAAAGCACAGAAGTGGAACCATGATGCTTTCGGTTGTTTCTCTGCTAAGGCTGCAGGACAACTTCACCACACTGATTGGCTAATGGACGGGGCCATGTACTGTAAAATACTGAACAAGAACCTCCTTCTCAGCCGGAGCACTGAAGATGGGTTGTGGATGGTTTTTCCAGCATGACAATGACCCAAAATCAATACATACCACATCCAATCTAGAGGGCATAGGCTTTTTAGGAAATATCTAATTTAGAGTGTTTTTAAACATGCTGGACTGTGTTCATCCAAAGAAATTATATTTTTGCATAACTAAACAAATGCACCTAATTACAGACTAGTAAATAAGCCATTTGTATTTATATAAATAATACTTATTCAGCATACAGCATTGCTGAGCATCAATAGAACAATACAAGTTGTCAGCAAATGGGCCCAGTGCTACAAGAAGTGCTGTAAATATGTTATTATGCTGCTATACTACAAAATGGCATAGTGGCACCCCAAGAGCCCAAATGAGGCATAAATGTGAGGTCTAGCAGTCTATCCATACAACCTGACCAGTGTGAAAACAACACAACGCTGTCACCACAGGAGCAGCAAGTAAAGTCCGATTAAACCACCACAGCTCACAAATGCAGTTATGGCTGAACATGCATGAATAAAGCCAAGATATGCCCAGCTAGCATGTCCACTGTCCACTGAACCTTGTAAATAGTGAACAACTCTGACATATAAGCGTCATGATTCTGCAGTGTGGCAGGATAAGGACACAATTACTGGACTCAGGAGGGAAAGTGTGAACTCAGAAATATACAACTTTATAACTGGATGCACATCAGGTACAAGGAAACTAGGAAAAGTCAACTGGAGCTAAAAAATCAACAGCTAGGAATACTCAGGGAAACTCTGAACCAGGAAACACACTAGCAGTGTAACAACATATTTACAGCACTTCTTGTAGCACTGGGCCCATTTGCTGACCATTTGTATTCAATATTATTCTATTGATGCTCAGCAATTCTGTTGGCTGAATAATTAGAGAGACGATGTGACAAAGAAGAGGAGGACACAGATGATACACACACGAGGTGATCAGGCAGATACAACAGACCAGGAAACACAGCAGAACAAGACCAGGGGAGTCAAACTGAATACAAAGAACTACCAAAGTAAAACAGGAAGTAGGCATGGAAACAAATGCTGACTTGACGCAACACAGGGAGGCAGACACACAAAGGGACTACAACACCTACACTAGAGCGACAAGATCATAACTAGACACTTAGACTACAGCACAAGGAACAGAGACCAGGACTAAATCCACTTAACAGGAGAACAAACCAGAAACAATAAAACACCAAACAGAACACAGGAACCCTGAGAACCCAGACAGGATTAAATAGAAAGTGAGCAGTCAGGGACAGAACTCAGATAAACGAAGAAGCCCGAGGATATAAACAATGAAACCAACCAAGAATTACCAGAAAAAGACAAAAATTCAAAACTGCAAAAACACAATAAACTAGGAATCAAACAGTAACCTTAAACAATAGAAAAATGAAAGTCATAAAGCCAGGACCATGACACACACAGTCAGCAGCAAGTGGCCTACTCATTAAATTAGTGTTGTTACAATTGTACAAATCTGAAGATGTGGAATAGCTTCTCTCTTTTAGGACACTGGCATGTTAAAAAAAGAAAAAGTTTCATCACAAATGTAGGTGAGCTTGGGGGCCCGGTGGTCAGGGGGCCCGATGCGGCCACATATGTCACCTCTGCCCACGGCCTTCTACCGATTGGACCCAAACACCTCATCGGACTGCATGAAATGCCTCTGAGAGAAACTGGACTGAATTTTGTTTCACTTAAATCATTTTGGGCATGTCAATGGCAATTTTAAAAGGAATTATAGCTAGTTTGTCTCCAGAGGAATAATAAGACTACATGTTAAAATGCCAGATCATTGATAGCTTGGTTTGGTTAAGGAAACTCATAAACCAGTCATTACATATTGGATAACAATGCCAAAGCTGGACAGAAGAACATGTACAGCGTCAGAGTGACACTGGGTTTGGGGATCTTGTGGAATGAGGGATCTAACAACTTCGGCCTGAAGAGTTTGATGGAAACTAAGTAGAAGCACCTGATGCTGCTCGGCCTCTGAATGCCTGAGGAGGCAGTGAGGGTGGACTGGAGAGTCCCGTGCTTGTCGTCTGGTGTGTTTCCTTGTGTTGATTTTTGGGTGATGTTTCATCACCTTATTGGGCTCTGTCACAATAAAGGCTTGCTTTTTAATGAATATTCAGCCTGCAGTGGCCTGTATACAAAGGGAAGTCTGGACTGAAATGTGTCTACTCATGCTCACTGGTGTCACTGCGTGCTGTTGCTTCAGTAGAAAAGCGAAAGCTCCTGCTTTAATCCCGAAGCTTCTGTTTCAGTAAATATTAGATTAATTATGATAAATTGTGAATGAGTCCACATTAATAATAACAAATATATTCTGCACCGTGTGACTCTGATGAACCTTTTGTTAGTGAATGTGTTGTTTCAAATATTGCTCCTGTTGTCGCTCAGACTTTTATTTAATCTCGGTTAAGAACAAACTTTGTCTGTTAGCCTGTTAGATGAATGCTTTGTGCTGTGACTGTTGGAATCCTTTTATATCTACAGTAATTATTTGATTAATGGGACGTTAGTTGTCTGATTGCTGGTCTAATTTATCCTGTGAGCATCTCAGTCTTTTTGTATTTATAGTGTGATCACCAGACAGCCCTGGCAGACAGCAGCACTGGTGTTTTATTGATCTGGAGCATAAAGCTGCTGTATATATAACTGCAGCATCAGTGTGTTATCGATCAGGAATATTAATCTAGCTCAGACCAGCCACCCACTGATTTATTATACCTTTAATTTCCTCAAATGATGCCTCCTTAATATGTGGGTATTGATCAGACCGGGACGTGTGTGTGTGTTCTTCATACATCATTAGTGAGCACTGTCCAGTCTAATTAATCAAATTCAGATTACAATGAAAGATGCTTTATTGGACTCATTCATAATCTGACTTTTAGCTCTCTGTGTTTGATATCTTGTGAAAACAAACAACCAAATCATGAGTGTGACAGATGATCACTGATAACTAATCCTGCCAACATCACCAACACTAAAAAGTCCCAGCAGCTGCTGAGGAATCAGGTCATGTGAGGTTCTGCTAACTGCTGAATGGAGGCTCCATAGTGTCATGTTTTAATGCAAGATGCACTCAACTCTATGAGCTATCCTTTATTGCACAGTGTTGTGACTGCATGCTGTGACCACAGCGGGTATTTAAATGAACCTATGCTTGTTATTCCTTTAGGTCAAAGGCCGCGCAGACTGCTGCTGCTCTGGGTATTGTTGTTTGACCCCTTTACAAAGGAAAATTAAAACCTCACAGAGAAAATCGATTTGTTTCACATTTCCAAAACAAGAACAACAGGAAAACGATTGCTTTGAATCGTCATCCATCCGTCTTCTTAACTTCTTATCAGAGTAGGCCTGCTGACCAATCACGTTTCAACAGGCTGAGAGTGAAGACACACAAACAGGTCAATTGGACAGCGGAACACGGACTGCTTTTGTTGAAATCAGTTCTCTATCAGCTGATGTCTGATGACAGCTTTTAACGTTTAAAACAACCTATAGCAGGAAGTCCTGACCTGGACATCCAGGGGACGTTCACAAACGATGCTCAGCACTTTGTTTCCTTAAAATGATGTACAACAGTGAGCAAAGGCATGTTTAAAACCCTGGTGCAATGAAAAGGCAAAGCACTGCATGGGTAACATGACAGCAAAAAAGCCATTTTGTCATATTTAACAGCCCCAGATACTCTGGAAGCCTTGAAAAACTGCCCACTGCCCCAGGAAGAGAAGAAAAAGACGAGCTGATAGGTTCATAGACTGGATGAATGTCACCAACAACACTGAGTAACTCACAAAAGATTGTGGTATGTTGCAGTAACATGTGGTTTTACCTTCAGTAGGACGTGTAGCCGCCATCTATCTTTGAGTGCAGTGACTTGACGTTAGCAGCTCATTAACGTCCCTCAGAGCGACAGCTCCAGCGAGACTAGAAGCTGGCCCTGCTTGGTTTGGACCTCTGCTGTGGACGGCAGCTCACTATGACGCTTGTGCTCGTCCTTTTTGAACAGAATTTCCACAATGTAAAAGCCGTCCTCTCTGCGCTCCAACACAAGTACGAATAAAGCATGAAGCAGGAGAGACACGGAAACTACTGTGATCTCCTGTTTGGGAGGCAAGCAGCTCGATGACTTGAACTGTGAATGTCATGTGCTCCACGCTGATGAATCAGTCTCTCTGAGCTCATCAGTTTTCAGCATGAAGCATAAAAGGCTGAATTTGAACCCAAACCACGATCTTCCCCTAAATGTAATCAAGTAGCTGTTAGAAAGTAAAATCAAGTGAAACATGATCGAATCAGTGAGCAGAGCAACAAACTAAACCACGTTCTCCTCGCCTTACGATGTCACGTCCTCCTGTTTTTATTTGTTGTGTTAGATTGGTTTTGTTGTGCTCCTGGTTTATCCTGCCTCTTTGTCACTAAGTGTAGTTTTCATGTCTCTGTCATAGTTATTTGTCTTTGGGTTATGTTTACTTTGAGGATGAGTTTCCTCACGCTTTGGTTTTACTTCCTGTTTTTGTTTCCCTCCTTTGTGATGGTCTGCCCCACCTTCATTGCCTTCACCTTTCCCCACCCACTTCTCATTTCTAATCAGCCCCCTGTGTGTGTGTGTGTGTGTGTGTGTGTGTGTGTGTGTGTGTATATATATATATATATATATATATATATATATATATATATATATATATATATATATATATACACACACACACACACACACACACACATACATATACCAATCAGGCATATCATTATGACCACCTGCCTAATTTTGTGTTGTCCCCCTTGTGATGCTGAAACAGCCCCGACCCGTCATGGACTCCACTAAACCCCTACAGGCGTGCTCTGGTATCTGGACCAAGATGTTAGCATCAGATCCTTTAAGTCCTGTAAGCTGTGAGGTGGGGCCTCCATCCAGCACATCCCACAGATACTCGACTGGATTGAGATCTGGGGAATTTCCGGGAGATCAAGTCAACACCTCAAACTCATTGTTGGTTGGTTGTCAAAGTAACATCCACGTGGATGGCAGCACCCAAGGGTTCCCAGCAGAACACTGCCCAAAGCATCGCACTGCCTCTGCTGACTTGCCTTCGTCCCATAGTGCATCCTGGTGCCAGATGTTCCCCAGATAAGTAACACACGCACACACACGCACACACACACACACACACGGCCATCCATGTGATGTAAAAGAAAACGTGAGTCATCAGACCAGGTCACCTTCTTCTATTGCCCTGTGGTCCAGTTTTGATACTCACATGCTCATTGTTGGTGCTTTCGGTGGGTGACAGGAGTCAGCATGGGCACCCTGGCTGATCTGCTGCTATTCAGCCCCAAACACAGCAAACTGTGATGCCCTGTGTATTCTGACACCTTTCTATCAGAACCAGCATTAATGTTTTCAGCAGTTTGAGCTACAGGAGTTCGTCTGTTGGATCGGACCACGTGGGCCAGCATTCACGCCCCACGTGTATCAGTGAGCCTCTGCCGCCCATGACCTTGTCGGTCCACCACTGTTTCTTTCTGGACCAATTTTGATAGATCCTGACCCCCTGCAGGAACTCTCCACAAGAACTGCAGTTTTGGAGATGCTCTCACCCAGTCATCTAGCCATCACAATTTGGTCCTTGTCAAACTCGCTCACATCCTTAAACTGCCCATTTTTCCTGCTTCTAACATCAGCTGTGAGGACAAAATGTTCACTTGCTCCTACTATATCCCACCCACTAACAGGAGCCACGACGAACAGCCAGTGGTCATAATGTTGATCGGTGAGCAGTTCTGCTTTTCCTGCTGTCTTTGCTCGACTGTCTGTTTGCTTCTCTGTGATTTTCTCTGTTACTGGATTCTTTTGCATTGGTTTTTGTTTAATTTCTGACTTTTGGCAAATTAAAATCATGCTCTCTTTGTTTGTCTCTGACTTCTGGATTTGGATCAACCTACAACACTGCTTATGACATGTACCTTATGCTGCTGCCATCTTTCCAGCCCTCAGTGCAGGCTTTGCAAGCCCCTGAAAGAGGAAGTTAAGATGATCCCTTGGCAGCCAACACTGTCACCTGATGTGTAACAGTAAGATGCAATCTGACAGGCTGGTATGAGAACGCTTACCAGTCCTGCTTCATGTACTTCACTGCATCTAAATTTCTGTTAATTTCAAAGATGATCAATTAGACTTTGTCTCCTCATTGACATCCCATAATTTTCAGATTTATTTATTAGGCACTTTCTTACATTGAGTTTACAGAGGCAATAAAACTGTTTTACAATCAAGGAGATTAAAATATAAAAAAGGAAATTAAAGCTCATGAAGTTAAAGCCCAACAATAAAACTGGAATCACATTAAAACAAACCCACTGAGACGCATTAAGTGAACACAACTTTAATGAGGCTGTTACCTGGCAACCCACCATCAGCCCGCAGCTCATCCTCCTGAGGCCTTAAAGTGGAGAGAGGAAACCTTCAGACTGAGGTGTGCAGAGCAATGTGCTGCCATTACACCTGAGCTGACCTGGAGCCCACTCAGAAACTCACCTCTGCTCAGAAACATTGAGCGGACGTGCAGAGACCGACCGTGATGAAACCTAAACCCCCAAAGTGCTGGCAGAAGTCCTTACGTCCTACACAGACACTGGTGCTGGCCTCAGCCCTGACAAACTGAAGAACAGCATCTTTTTTAAACACCCTTTTATATTACCCAGGCGTTACACCACTTAATGTATGCATGGCTACTGATTGGGTGACACTTCTAACATAACCACCAAAAGACACCCCAAAACTCTCTTCAGCACACCGCGGGAAAAAGCACAGGACTGGTTTTTGCTTTATCCACATGCCAGTGAAACGTAGGACTGAAAAGTGTTTCTGTTTCTCCATGAACCCCACATTAAACCTAGATGGGTTACCGATGAACAGGTAGATGTTTAAAGGTTAAAGACTCGACTCTTCTGGCATGCACATTTATATTAATCACACTTCTGCCACTTTAATTCCAAGAGAAGTTTAGAGGTTGTGGTGGAGAAGAACTCCAAAGCTCCACAAAAATGAGCAGAACCTTTAGAGTCGATGCCATCGTTTCAAAGTCCTGTACAGGACGGGGAAAAAGCATCACACTGTCAGATTTAAGAAGCTCAGATATTTCACATCTTTACATAATCACTGAATAATTTCCAGGCAGGCCATCAGTGAAAGGTTCAGCCCCAACAGCCCCAACAGCCCCACCAGCTGATGGCTGAACTGATGCCCTTCTATGCATCCAGACTGCCCACAGCTGCCGCACTGCATCTGCAAACTGCTAGCCTAACCCACCTCTTCCTTCCACGCAGTACCTCACCTAATTCATATCTGCTCTCACCGAGGTCTGCTCTGTTCTGCAGGGGGCGATGCTGCTCCCCCAGCCTCTGGTTTTCCATGTATGCCCAGAGAGCTGAAACATTTGGGTCTAATTGGGGCCACTTGTGGATATAGAACTGGAAGATTTTATGTAGGCCAGAAGTCATGATGAGGGCTTGACATGGGGTAGAATTGTCCCAAATGCTACAACACATCTGACATAGGGATCATATAAGATGGACCTGTGACTGAGCTCAGTATGCCAGAGAAAGGTGCACTCAAGGGCCACATTTGGGCCAAATGATCACCACCTGTGTGGAGGTTATAAATATAATTACTGCAGTTGTAATCACTGTGAAGGTCCTGGCTGAACTCGAAATGTTATAATAGAAAATAAAGACTGATTGATATGAATGTCACTAATTCCATGCACCTGCTAAACAGGCCTGATTGTGCCTGCAGGCTTCAATTCATACCTTTTGTTCTTTGGGCAGTTTGATGATGAAACGTGTTGAATAATATTCAGTGTCTATTTTAATGCTGCAGAAACCCTGACAGGTGGTACGCCTTTGATTTCATCATTGATTGCACTGATTTCTTTGATTATTTAGTTTCAGGAAACACGTGCAGCCACAGCAAACCTTCGCATCAGACTTGATTATTAGTATCAGAGGAACACACGGAGGCTTCCAGCTCAGGCTCAGAGTAATATCAGAGGCCCGGCTGTTATTGTTGAGGGGACGGTGAGATTATTTACTGTGATCTCGGTCTACTCCTGAAGGAAAAACTCAGCTTTATTACATCCAGACTTCATTAATGCCACAGCATAGAAACACACACATACTAAAAATACTATCACACTGCAGCAGCTTAAACTTACGTCATGTCTTCTTGATCCGATTTCAGCGAGAAAACACTGAATCGAGCATTTAAAAAAGTGGAACTTCTGCAATAAAATAATAGTACGTGCAGGAAAAGTATGAAGGGGAGTCAGCATTTACTGACAGCTGCTGATGAGTCTTCTGGAGTGTTTCCTCACTGTTCTTCCCACTGTGTACCCTGACTTCATGCTAACATCTCCATACAGGGATGCAGGGTAACAGAGTACTCCAGACCTCTGCTTTTCAGCCACATTCTTCACCTGGGATCCCCGGCCGGGCAGACATGATAGAAATTCTGTTCAGGCATTTCTGGGTCTTCCTTGGGGTTTACTCCCAGTTGGGTATGCCACGTCAGCTGGCTCCTTTCAACACAAAGAAGCGGCGTCTCTAACCCAAGCTCCTCGCCCTACATCTGTAAGGCTGCCAGCAGCCGCCCTACAGAGGAAGCTCCTTTCAGCCGCTTGTGTCCGTGACCAGAGGTGAAGGCAGGAAGGCAGATCTAAGGCTCTACCTTTAAAGTAGCACCCTCATTACTGCTGACTTCACACGAGTCCACCAGTCTGCCTCCTGCTTCACCTTTCCATCACTCAGTAACCAATCAAGAGTTGTGTTGTTTGCAGTTTTGTGTATCTTTGTGTTTGGTGCAGAATTCTGAAGGAACTTGACACCAACCCACAAATATAAATCTCTGCCTTTTGCTCTTATTTTATGGATGCAATAATGTTCTTCAGTGTTTCACTCCGGTTCATATTAAACCCAGTAAATTCACAGCAGGCCAAATTTATAGATTTAATATCCGTCTTTAAAGGAAGCCGTAAGTTTGATTGAACTGAACTCACTTTTTTCATCACAGCTCTAAAAGTCCACCAAAAATAATCATATTGAAATCCTTTCACACAGCAATGACAGGACTTCTCAACATTTCAGAAAAACACATGTGCGCTCGTTATGATCAGATAAAACAGGAATCACGTTCTGTCAGGGTTCAAGGCCTTCAGAGACAGAAGGGCACAGCATGGGGGGGGGCTCAGCAGGGTCACAGCAAAGTGATTTTAGGGAAATATCAGACTTAGTTCAAGCATGACTTTTTTCCCCACACTGAGACAATTGTGTATGTTTTTAAGTGACAATAATCTACTGACCATGTGTGACATCACTCTGGTTTGTGACCACATTTGGATGTAAGCGTGCTAATGTATGCAATAATGCTAGCTAGGTTGGTTAGCATCCACAGACCGGAGGGGAGCATTAGTGATGTCTGATACCACAGATTTCCTTTCCGATTCAGTACCGAGTAAAATTCAAGCTGGTATCAGTGATACCGATCCGATACCGATACTTTGAGCAAAAATCTTAAATGAAATAAAATCACAGGGCAAAACAAATGATAAGGCTATTCAACACATTGCTTAGTCTTATTTAGATTGAATTATATGGTTACCGCATCCTCTGTGGACCTGTTGGCTCTGTAAGCAAACTGGTGTGGGTCAAAGCCAGGAGGGAGAAGTGCGGTGAAGTGACCCCGGACCAACTTCATCACCACCGGGGTGAGTGCCACTGGCCAGTCATTGTTGAGGCTTGAGATGTGAGGTTTCTTGGGTAGGGGGACTATGGTGGAGGATTTCAGACAAGATGGGACGTTGGACAGGGCCAGGGACTTATTGAAGATCCTGGTGAAGACTCCAGCCAGCTGGTCAGCGCAGTCTTTCAAAACACGTCCAGGGACACCGTCAGGTCCAGCAGCCTTCCTTGGGTTAACGGCCCGCAGTGTGCGCCTCACCTCGTGCTCCTCTACAATGAAGGTTGCGGTGTTGTGGGTCGTTTGGTGTAGGGTGGCTGCCTCTGTTGGCTTCACCTCGAAGTGAGCAAAAAAGCGGTTCAGTTCCTCTGTCAGCGAGGTGTTGCTTCCCGCAGCTGCGAGGTTGGCCCTGTAGTTGGTAAGATGCTGGATTCCCTGTCACACCTGCCTGCTGTTGTTACTGTCAAGATAGCACTCTATCCTCCTCCTGTAATCGGATTTAGCCAATCTGATGCCTCTCTTCAGGTTAGCTCGGGCTGTTCTGTAGACGGTCCTGTCCCCAGACCTGAAGACCTGCTTTAGCAGTAGCTGAACCTCCCGAGTCATCCAGGGCTTCTGGTTGGGGAAGACCCGGATGGGTTTTTCCACAGCTACAGTATCTAGACAGTTCTTGATGCAGCACAGTACACTGTCTGTGAATACCTCCAGGTCCTGGTGTTCAAAACATCCCAGTTTGTCCTGTTGAAACAGTCCTGCAGCTGCTGTGAGGCATCCTCGGGCCAGGATTTGATGGTTCTTGTGATGACTGGAGCAGTTTTCCTGAGGGGGGCATGATTAAATGCAGGGACAAGTGATCGGACTGACCCAGGTGTGGAAGTGGTCTAGCCCTGTAGCGTAGCTTGATGTTCGAGTAGACTTTGTTCAGAGTGTTAGCTCCTCTTGTAGCACACTTTACATGCTGGTGGAAACTAGGGAGCACTGTCTTAAGGTCTGCATGGTTGAAGTCCCCTGCTATGATGTGCACAGCACCTGGATAGATGCTCTGCAGATGGCTAATGCTACCATGCAAATGTTGAACTGCTGGTTTGGCATTAGCATCTGGTGGTATGTACACAGCAGTTACCATGACTACTGTAAACTCTCTGGGGAGGTATATGGGTCTGCATTTAACAGTCACGAACTCCAAGTCCGGGGAGCAATGGCTGATCACAGTCACTGTGTTTGTACACCAGGTGTTGTTTACGTACACACAAAGCCCCCCCCCCCCGATGGTGGAGTCCGGTATGACTGGATGCAGCCAGTTCTCCGTGATCAGCAGAATACAGCTGTCCTTCACCGCGCTGTGAGATACCGCCTGTAGCCTCAGTTCATCCATCTTGTCGGCAAGGGATCTGGCATTTGAGAGAAACAACTTCTCACTGTTTTCTCACTGTTTCCCGCTCCGGGTCCGTGAGGAGCAGTGCGTGCAGGGTTAAAGGATCTGAGGGCTTTGGTTACAGCTGATGCTGCACTGATGTGAACAGAGACCAGGATGTGAAAACTGATCTAGATTCTTGTGAAACGTCTTCTTGTGACTAAAACAATGAGATCGTGGAAACAAGCAGCAAAAATGAGTTTAATCTCAAAGGATGACCGGGGCCAACCTTAGAGATGGTGATGAGCTCAGTCTTTGGACTGACTCCCGATGGAAAGGAATCAGTTAAGGCTGTTCAGCATCTGTCAGGATGCCTCCTGGGTGAGGGGTTTTGGGCATGTCCGATTGGAAGGAGGCCCCGGGGCAGATCCAGGACACGCTGGAAAGATCATGTCTCCTGACTGCCCTGGGAACACCTTGGTGTCCCCCCAGAGGAGGTGGCCGGGGAGAGGGAGGTCTGAGCGTCTCTGCTGAGACTGCTGACCGACTTTAATCTGCACAGTCCGCTTTTTAAAAGCGGTTCAATGTTTTGTATTTGTTATACTCCAAATAATTCAGCTCAGTGTCAGTGAAACTGATGTCACAGGGAGACGAAGGACCTGTTGTCTCCTCGTCCTGCAGCTGTTCTTCTTGCAGTCTTCTGCCTATCGACTCTTTTTTGAATCGTTGTAGTTTTCTGAAATCTCTGTTTGTGGTCAGTTTTAGTCTCTGTGTTTGGGTTTTAACTCCTTTGGATCCTTTTGTGGTTCCTCTGGTGTCACCTCAGTGTCTTTGAAGGAACTTGTCACACTTTGTAGTTGATGGTTCTGTTTTGGAGACGTGGACTAACAAAGCTGCAGATCCATCCGGTTTTTACTGGAGGTGAAGCGTGTGCTCATTTCCTGCTGAGAGATTATTTAGCTGCAGGATTGGACTCGCTGTCAGTGGATTTCTGCTTCTGTGACTGACAGCAGCGCAGACACGCTGAGGCAGGCAGCGACAGCAAATAAACAGGAAGTGGAGGAATGAATATATCTGTGTGTGAGGCGACGGTCGGCTGTCAGTCGACTTCGGGGGCTCGGGGGAGACGTGTGGAAAGTCACACTAACGTCCTGTTTTCCTGTGTGAAGGATTTCTAATAAAGCTGTGAGACCACGGAGGCTCCGGCTGCCGTGTTCTCAGTAAATGTGTCACAAAGAACTTCAAGACACAAAATCAGCTGTGATCCAGCCCAAAACATCAGCATCCACGGCACGCAGCAGGAGCACGCTGGCCACTTTCACCCTGATCCCGTTTTCAGTGGTGAGGAAAGGGCAGGTGCCTGCTCTGCCCTGAGCTGCTGGAGCATTTTTAATGCAGTTATGCGACAAAAACAGGCAAGTCCTGAGGTCACCCCCACAGGGGAACTACTACTATTATTATTAGGCCCGAGCCTCCCGAAGGGGTAGGCGAGGAGCCTATTGCATTCGCTCGCGCGAAAAACGAAAAAGGTCAAAGTCGAGCGCGAAGCGCTCGACTTTGACCACGGACCCTCAAACAAGGTAGGGCAGGTCGAACGCTTTCCGAAAACGTATATATGCGGGTCAATGGGACAGCCCATAATTGAAATCGCTAATGTCAAGAGCTAGCTTGCGCGACAAAAGTGGGTCAATGACGAGCGCAACGCGCTCGTCATTGACCATGGACCTCACGAAAGCGTGGGTCATGTCGAGACGTTTCCGAAAACGTATATATGAAGGTGACTGGAAAGGCGCATAATTGGAATCGTTGGCGACGTTCATTAGGCCCGAGCCTCCCGAAGGGGTAGGCGAGGAGCCTATTGCATTCGCTCGCGCGAAAAACGAAAAAAGGTCAAAGTCGAGCGCGCAGCGCTCGACTTTGACCACGGACCCTCAAACAAGGTAGGGCAGGTCGAACGCTTTCCGAAAACGTATATATGCGGGTGAATGGAACAGCCCATAATTGAAATCGCTAATGTCAAAAGTTAGCTTGCGCGACAAAATTGGGTCAATGACGAGCGCAACGCGCTCGTCATTGACCATGGACCTCACCACAACGTGGGTCGTGTCGAGACGATTCCGAAAACGTATATATGAAGGTGACTGGAAAGGCGCATAATTGGAATCGTTGGCGACGTTCATTATTATTATTATTCTTATTCTATCTGAGTAAACGATCGCAAATTTGACCCCCTGAACATATACGAAAAGTCACCAATTTTTCTGTACACGCCAGGTCTGGTGAAACATTTGCTTTTTTAATGGTGCCATTAAAAAACTTAAAAAAGTGGCGAGATGGCGCCCCCTAGAAAATTGAAATTTTGCATTCCTATGAGAGGGCCAAAAAAAAATTTGCTCGTAGAATGACCAAATTCGGGTCAGAAAGAGACCATATGAAGACCAACTAAAAATTATATTATGGAGTTGCCGCCCGACCAACAGGTAGTCAGCCATGTTGGGTTGAACTTTGACCTTTGCCAAGTCAGCCATTTTGCACACCTCGTACTTGAACGAACTTGTCCTAGGGCGTTTAACCCACTGACACCAAAATCGCTCAGGATCATCTAGACAAGCGGGGCATCAAAAGTTATTCACAGATGTATCAAATTTTCAACGGTGTTGCCATGACAACCCCATCAATTTGCCCTTCGTTTTTGTGTCTCGCAGCAAATTTCGTTGCGCAATCGTTCGCACAATCCTAGGCCGATCAGCCTCAAAATTTAATCACTTATGTAGTGAACCAGCCTGAACCCCCAATTAGGGAAACAAGACGGTACGTGCAATAGCGCCCCCTACAGAAGCAAACAAAAATTTGTATGGAGGTCCAGATTTTTAGTTTGTCTGAAATCCATGAAAATTTGTGTCAACATTCTTGACATCAATCTGATCAAAAAAGCCAATGACACCTACATGATATTGTGCAGGCTGTTGCCATGACGATTACAAAAGTGCCCCATTTTATTCCTATGGGAAAAAATGTGAAATTTCTGCGCTTGTAAAATGACCGTTTTTTGTCTCAGATATGAATAGAAATGCTTCAAATTTGGTACACACATTCTTCACATTTCCCTGAACAAAAAAACTATGGGTGAAAATGCTGTAATATGTAAGATGTTGTCATGGCGATGCCCTAAATATGGCATCTTTTTCATTGACATTATCAATACTTTGTGCATTCATTCGCACAATCCTAGGCCGATCAGCCTCAAAATTTAATCACTTATGTACTGAACCAGCCTGAACCCCCAATTAAGGAAACAAGGCTATATGTGCAATAGCGCCCCCTACAGAAGCAAATAAAAATTTGTATGGAGGTCCAGAATTTTTGTTTGTCTAAATTGCATGAAAATTTGTGTCAACATTCTTGACATCATCCTGATCAAAAAAGCCAATGACACCTATATTCTATTTTCTAACACGTTGCCATGGCGAAGCCCCAAATTCCCCAATGTTTTCCAATGGGAAAAAGTGAAAATTGACCAATACAAAAATTTTCAGTTACTTTGCCCAAAATACATGAAATTCGGTACACAGATTCTTTAAGTGATCCTGATCAAAAAAGTCAATCATGACCATATTGAATTTTTAAACCTGTTGCCATGGCGATGTTTGATTACAAAAGTGCCCCATTTTATTCCTATGGGAAAAAATTTGAAATTTCTGCCAAAGTAAAATGACTGTTTTATCTCTCAGACATGAATAGAAATGCATCAAATTTGGTACACACATTCTTCACATTTCCCTGAACAAAAACCTGAAGGTGAAAATGCTGTAATATGTAAGATGTTGTCATGGCGATGCCCTAAAAATAGCATATTTTCCTGTCATATAGCCAATACATCCATTGCAAATTTACAGGTGGCAGCTCCAAAAAGGGCTGAAAAATGGCAAAAAAAACCTGGCCCGGCTGGAAAAGCTGGGTTCAAATCGGCACCAGCATCGGGGCTGCGGCCGGCGAGGGCCTACTATCGCCGCTTGCGGCTATATTTATTAGGCCCGAGCCTCCCGAAGGGGTAGGCGAGGAGCCTATTGTATTCGCTCGCGCGAAAAACAAAAAAAGGTCAAAGTCGAGCGCGAAGCGCTCGGCTTTGACCACGGACCCTCAAACAAGGTAGGGCAGGTCGAACGCTTTCCGAAAACGTATATATGCGGGTGAATGGGTCAGCCCATAATTGAAATCGCTAATGTCAAAAGTTAGCTTGCGCGACAAAATTGGGTCAATGACGAGCGCAACGCGCTCGTCATTGACCATGGACCTCACCACAACGTGGGTCGTGTCGAGACGATTCCGAAAACGTATATATGAAGGTGACTGGAAAGGCGCATAATTGGAATCGTTGGCGTTCTTCATTATTATTATTATTATTATTATTATTCTATCTGATTCTATGATCGCTAATTTGACCCCCTGAACATATATGAAAACTCACCAAATTTTGCATACAAGCCAGGTCTGGTGAAAAATTGGATTTTTTAATGGTGCCATTAAAAAACTTAAAAAAGTGGCGAGATGGCGCCCCCTAGAAAATTGAAATTTTGCATTCCTATGAGAGGGCCAAAAAAAAATTTGGCCGTAGAACCACCAAATTCGGGTCAGAAACAGACCATGTCAAGACCAACAAAAAATTACATTATGGAGTTGCCGCCCGACCAACAGGAAGTCAGCCATGTTTGGTTGAACTTTGACCTTTGCCAAGTCAGCCATTTTGCACACCTCGTACTTGAACGAACTTGTCCTAGGGAGTTTAACCCACTGACACCAAAATCGCTCAGGATCATCTAGACAAACGGGGCATCAAAAGTTATTCACAGTTTTATCAAATTTTCAACGGTGTTGCCATGACAACCCCATAAATTTGCCCTTCGTTTTTGTGTCTCGCGGCAATTTTCGTCGCGCAATCGTTCGCACAATCCTAGGCCGATCTGCCTCAAAATTTAATCACTTATGTACTGTACCAGCCTGAACCCCCAATTAGGGAAAAAAGACTGTAGGTGCAATAGCGCCCCCTACAGAAGCAAACAAAAATTTGTATGGAGGTCCAGAATTTTAGTTTCTCGAAATTAAGTGAAAATTGGTGTCAACATTCTTGACATAGTCCCGATCAAAAAAGTCAATGACACCTATATTCTATTTTGTAAAATGTTGCCATGGCGAAGCCCGAAATTCCCCATTGTTTTCCAATGGGAAAAAGTGAAAATTGACCAATACAAAAATTTTCAGTTAGTTTGCCCAAAATAAATGAAATTCGGTACACAGATTCTCTAAGTCATCCTGATCGAAAAAGTCAATCATGACCATATTGAATTTTTAAACCTGTTGCCATGGCAATGTCAGACATTTTTGGTGTTAAAAAATTTCACATTTCAACACACAAAAAGTGGCACTGGACTTTACCTGAAATGCGTGAAATTTGGTACAATGATTCCTCACATCAACCTGAACAAAAAAGTCCCAGAGTAAAATTTCTGTAAAATGTAAGCCGTTGCCGTGGCGATGCCCTAAATATGGCATCTTTTTCTTTGACATTGCCAATACTTATTGTGCAATCGTTCGCACAATCCTTTGCCGATCTGCATCAAAATTTAATCACTTATGTACTGAACCAGCCTGAACCCCCAATTAGGGATAAAAGACTGTAGCTGCAATAGCGCCCCCTACAGAAGCAAATAAAAATTTGTATGGAGGTCCAGAATTTTAGTTTGTCTGAATTGCATGAAAATTTGTGTCAACATTCTTGACATCATCCTGATCAAAAAAGCCAATGACACCTATATTCTATTTTCTAACACGTTGCCGTGGCGAATCCCGAAATTCCCCATTGTTTTCCAATGGGAAAAAGTGAAAATTGACCCATACAAAAATTTTCAGTTAGTTTGCCCAAAATACATGAAATTCGGTACACAGATTCTCTAATTCAATCTGATCAAAAAAGCCAATCACACCTACATGATATTGTGCAGGCTGTTGCCATGACGATTACAAAAGTGCCCCATTTTATTCCTATGGGAAAAAATGTGAAATTTCTGCGCTTGGAAAATGACCGTTTTGTGTCTCAGACATGAACAGAAATGCTTCAAATTTGGTACACACATTCTTCACATTTCCCTGAACAAAAAAACTAGAGGTGAAAATGCTGTAATATGTAAGATGTTGTCATGGCGATGCCCTAAATATGGCATCTTTTTCATTGACATTATCAATACTTTGTGCATTCGTTCGCACAATCCTAGGCCGATCTGCATCAAAATTTAATCACTTATGTACTGAACCAGCCTGAACCCCCAATTAGGGAAACAAGGCTATATGTGCAATAGCGCCCCCTACAGAAGCAAATAAAAATTTGTATGGAGGTCCAGAATTTTAGTTTGTCTAAATTGCATGAAAATTTGTGTCAACATTCTTGACATCATCCTGATCAAAAAAGCCAAAGACACCTATATTCTATTTTCTAACACGTTGCCATGGCGAAGCCCCAAATTCCCCATTGTTTTCCAATGGGGAAAAAGTGAAAATTGACCAATACAAAAATTTTCTGTTAGTTTGCCCAAAATACATGAAATTTGGTACACAGATGCTCTACGTAATTTTAATCAGAAAAGTCAATCACACCTATATCATTTTGTGCATGCTGTTGCAATGACGATTACAAAAGTGCACAATTTTATTCCTATTGGAAAGGCAAGCAAATTTCCACATTACAGCTAAAAACAGGGCTAAAACTGGCCCGGCTGGAAAAGCTGGGTTCAAATCGGCACCAGCATCGGGGCTGCGGCCGGCGAGGGCCTACTATCGCCGCTTGCGGCTATATTTATTATTATTATTATTCTATCTGATTCTATGATCGCTAATTTGACCCCCTGAACATATATGAAAACTCACCAAATTTTGCATACAAGCCAGGTCTGGTGAAAAATTGGATTTTTTAATGGTGCCATTAAAAAACTTAAAAAAGTGGCGAGATGGCGCCCCCTAGAAAATTGAAATTTTGCATTCCTATGAGAGGGCCAAAAAAAAATTTGGCCGTAGAACCACCAAATTCGGGTCAGAAACAGACCATGTCAAGACCAACAAAAAATTACATTATGGAGTTGCCGCCCGACCAACAGGAAGTCAGCCATGTTTGGTTGAACTTTGACCTTTGCCAAGTCAGCCATTTTGCACACCTCGTACTTGAACGAACTTGTCCTGGGGAGTTTAACCCACTGACACCAAAATCGCTCAGGATCATCTAGACAAACGGGGCATCAAAAGTTATTCACAGTTTTATCAAATTTTCAACGGTGTTGCCATGACAACCCCATAAATT